>QEOT01008984.1:616752-700334 GCA_003123785.1 Pterocarya stenoptera | reverse complement strand
TATAGAATGGACCCATGACCCAATTAGGCCAAGTCAAATATTTTCTAGCCCAATTTAGTGGATCTTGAGGTTTCTTTTTAACCTTACAAATTTGTAAGATGAGGCCCTCTCATTCAAAGCCCAAGAGCGCTTAAACCATGAGCCCATACATTTGGCCCTTTTAAGCCCACATGACCCAAAAATCATGTTTGGACTCATTTCAACATTAAAAACCAAAAGCCCAATACACCATACCATTGGTTTCCTTAAGCCCAAATCATACTCAAAGTACCCAAATTAAGTTTTGAAAATTGGCTAAGGTCATTAACCTTCATGCTNTATACTCAAAGTACCCAAATTAAGTTTTGAAAATTGTCTAAGGTCATTAACCTTCATGCTTGAGTTTAATGCACTTTAAGCCATGCTTTGAAGCTTAATTGTGCTTAATCTGTTCTTTAACTTTTTAATTCAAATTTTCTTGAATTAAAAATCCCTTAAACCTTGATTAATACCATATTAATGACCTAGCTAAACCAACCCACTTGCCATTATGATAAATTTCATAACAAGCCCAAACCATGAATAATCGGTTTTGTGCATTGCCCTTTGTAATGCTTGGACTATTTTGCCCATGGGCCCAACATTTTTGTGGTTTGTCCTCAAGGGTAATATGGTCCTTAAACATCTCATGAGACCCTNTAACCCACATGCCATTATGAAAAATTTCATAACAAGCCCAAACCATGCTTCAATCGGTTTTGTGCATTGCCCTTTGTAATGCTTGGACTATTTTTCCCATGGGCCCAACATTTTTGTGGTTTGTCCTCAAGGGTAATATGGTCCTTAAACATCTCATGAGACCCTCCCAAATTCAGTTTAAGCCTTGGACGAAATTACTTGCACAAACCAATTCCTTGAACCAAACTGGGTGCACCTTGGTCTAGTTTGTGTAGGAACCGTTTGGATTGAATTTGAACCAGCCTTCTGCCATGGTTTGCACCACCACCCCACGCCACCTCCTTCTCCACCCAATCCCCAAGAAGTTCCATGACCATCATGAAGGATTTTGACTCATTTTTGTTGCCCAAAAACATCCAAAACCGAACTGATTTTCTGTCATCACAAAACCACCTCCATCCACCTGTTTTCAATGGTTGTTTGATGGTTTTTCTGCCACCCAAATGATGTCCCACGACCAGACCTGCCTTCTAAGATCAATGTAGCAACTGTGGAGAGGTAATCATGGTGGTTTTAGGCCACTATTCCCCCTGCACAAGCTGACCTAAGCTCATGCNCTTTAATCGGTTTTGTGCATTGCCCTTTGTAATGCTTGGACTATTTTGCCCATGGGCCCAACATTTTTGTGGTTTGTCCTCAAGGGTAATATGGTCCTTAAACATCTCATGAGACCCTCCCAAATTCAGTTTGAGCCTTGGACGAAATTACTTGCACAAACCAATTCCTTGAACCAAACCGGGTGCACCTTGGTCTAGTTTGTGTAGGAACCGTTTGGATTGAATTTGAACCAGCCTTCTGCCATGGTTTGCACCACCACCCCACGCCACCTCCTTCTCCACCCAATCCCCAAGAAGTTCCATGACCATCATGAAGGATTTTGACTCATTTTTGTTGCCCAAAAACATCCAAAACCGAACTGATTTTCTGCCATCACAAAACCACCTCCATCCACCTGTTTTCAAGGGTTGTTTGATGGTTTTTCTGCCACCCAAATGATGCCCCACGACCAGACCTGCCTTCTAAGATCAATGTAGCAACTGTGGAGAGGTAATCATGGTGGTTTTAGGCCACTATTCCCCCTGCACAAGCTGACCTAAGCTCATGCAAGCAAATCTGGAAATTTTCCAGATTTGAGCACCTCCCACTTCACCCAATCACCAAGCACCCAAGCCAACGCCCCTCACCCCTTGGCCTCCTATAAATACTTCCCTCCCCTTCTCATTTCACTCACACCACAGCTCCAAGCATCCTCTTGAGCCTTGAGAGCATTTCCCCCTCTTAGAGATCAAAAGAGTGCAAACCAAGTGAGTTTTGGTGAGTTCTTGAGTGTTCTTGTGTAAGGCAGTCTAGAGTGCTTGGAAGGCCACGAAATTTGTAAGTTTTCTTCCTTTTGATCTTAGCTAGCATTTCAAGCTTTGTTTCCAAGTGTTGGTACGAAATTTGGTTGAGTTTTGAGAAGGTTATGATGCTTAATGCAAAACCGGGTCAATTAAAGGAAGGTTTGAATGATTGAATGTTTTAAATAGAAATTTAGCTATGGCATGTACTAAGCATGATTTTTATATGATCTATCATTATCCTAACATGATTATGGAAGTTTAAATTTGTGGTTAGAAGCATGCCATGATAGGTTTTAAATCTATCTTGTTTTGATCTTCAAGCATGAATCGGTTTTAAGCATATTGGTGATTAAGGATTTCTTAGCTTTGATTAAGTGTTGGGATGAACTTGATTACTCAAGGACTAGGCTTAATAATGTCTCTAAGGATGTTAATGATCATTAGTGATTAAAGAGAATCTCATATGCATGCATTCATAGGGATCAATAGTTGAAAATACACATAGGCATCAACTAGGATGCATGCCACGGGTTGGGACTAATTGGACATGTTTCACTTTGAATTTTGAAAATCCAAGGGCATAGATAGTTTTAGAATGCCAAAAATATGAAGTCCATGAAATTTGGTTAAATTTAGAGTTCGTTCGCAATTAGTGAAAATTTAGAGCTTAAATGTCAATTTTTGAAAGTCTAGGGGTATTCTTGTAAATACCCAATTTTTGAAGCCCTTGATTTTGACCCTATCCATAAGAGTATTAACCCTAACTTAGTATATACATGATTTACGCAGCTACAGCGCTAATTTCAATTTCTCCAGAAGTTTGTAAGTTGGCCTCTAACTTACACCTTGATAGATTATTTATGAATTATTGATAAATGCTCATTTCATACTTCAATTATCATTTTTAGCATAAATTATCATGTTATATGATACAATGAGTGCATACTTACATGACATGTGACATTTTTTATCATTTTTGCATATTACATTTATAAATGTCATCTTTACATGAAATTTACTACATATGCACATGTCATGAGAAACATTTTTCAAAGCATAGCATGAAAATCATTTTGTCACGACCCCAAAGGCCAGGATGGGGAATTATCCTGGTGGAACTCCTCTGTCCACTCTGGAGTGTTTAATAATGGAGTGGTAACCCCTGGGTTGACGAAGAACAGTCAACAGGCTTCGAATGGGTTCTTTTTAAAGAACGCCGGAGCGAAGTCAACATGTTATGATACCTAACGCTGGTGGGTGTACACGTTATTAATTTTATGATGTTATGTTATATTTACCAATGCATTGAGAATGAGTCTATAGACAACGTAGTTTCAACGTGAGTTGTACTACGGTCATCCGCAGGTACTCACAGTGCATATGGGGAACTGTGACGTTACCACACGTTATGTTATTAATTAAGATAATGATGTAAGTCTATGATGATGAAAGTTTTTGATGAAATTTTTTATGAAGAAGTTATGTTTTCTCAAAAATGATGACGAAATTACTTACTGAGTAAAAACCCGTGTCTCCATTTTTTTAAAAGATGTTGAGAAATCTAGATGGGAGACATGCATATTGATTTTCTGCATCTCATGCATTGCATATTTATCATTTTTCATGATTGATTTGTCTTTGTGCCAGTTAGTTGTTTAATTTACTGAGATTTCGAGTAAATCTCACCCTTTTATGGAACCACTATCATTCCACTCGGAATGATAGAAGTTGTGTCAGGAATCGACCAGGACGGGATTGATGGAGCTCTGGATCTGCATGTTTGAGGAGGAGCTAGATTTTGTGAAGAAGTTAGATTTAATGCTGATGTTTATAGCCCAAGTCCTTCATGCTTTAGAACGCATGGAGAGAATAATATGACTTTGTATACAAGTCTATGCTACATTGGTATTTTGAAGACGATAATTTTCTAATGAAGTTGGGATGTTTTTAGTTATTCTGGCATATCTTACATTTTAACCTTTTATTTCCGCTGCGATTATTGCATACTGCTAGTTGCATACTAGAATGCATTGCATATTAACTGTCATGAACGGGGGTATGTAACCTTGTATTGCATGTCCCGACGCTCTAAGTCTCTGTTCCATCCCAAGCGGAGATTGGGGGCGTCACAAATCAGTACAAGGATAGGGCTACCTTCTCTCTAACTTCTGGCAAAGATCAAAGTAAGCCAACCTTTAGTACTGCAGGTCTTCAATGCCAATTGACAATAGCAGGCACTATTTGAAAACCCATCATGACAGTTCAGGAATGTACAGCACTGGGAATAACAATTGGTTGTCCATGACTACAAGCTCATCTCCTTGGGTAAGCTGATTTCAAGAAAATATAGGCTGCAAAGATGCAGAGAGATATGTATAAGATAGATAAACAAGGGCAAAAGAGCTGGGTGAAACTAATCGATACTCCTTAATGTTTGATTTCATAGTTTAATATGTAACTTTGATGCCACCAGTTCTAGAATGTCAGATAGCAAGAGCTAACTCAAAGAGAATTGTACACAAACAACATATAAAGAGCTGTATTTTTCTTTAGTCCTATGGAAGACAACTACTTTCATTCCCTTTAAACAACCGCAANTGATAGAAGTTGTGTCAGGAATCGACCAGGACAGGATTGATGGAGCTCTGGATCTGCATGTTTGAGGAGGAGCTAGATTTTGTGAAGAAGCTAGATTTAATGCTGATGTTTATAGCCCAAGTCCTTCATGCTTTAGAACGCATGAAGAGAATAATATGATTTTGTATACAAGTCTATGCTACATTGGTATTTTGAAGACGATAATTTTCTAATGAAGTTGGGATGTTTTTAGTTATTCTGGCATATCTTACATTTTAACCTTTTATTTCCACTGCGATTATTGCATACTGCTAGTTGCATACTGCGATGCATTGCATATTAACTGTCATGAACGGGGGTATGTAACCTTGTGTTGCATGTCTCGACGCTCTAAGTCTCTGTTCCATCCCAAGCAGGGATTGGGGGCGTCACATCTTCCCTAGCTGGTAGGTGGCGTGTAGGACTAGGGGTTTCAACCAAAATCCTAATTTTTCTCTTTCCCCTTTTCCTCATTTTCATGACGAGGTTCACTGTATCTAAAAAGCACACTTGTGCATGAGGGACAAGTGGCACTAGGTTGGTGAGGGTTGGCATGTTCTCTAGGTAGCCAAATCCTCTCTCTTTGTCTCATCCAATCACTTCCTTCTAGAACCTCTTTACATGTTGGACAAGTGTCACACTTTGCTACTTTCCTAGGTTTCAAATGATGAGCNGACGGCAGCACATTCCCAAGATAATTTTAAGGTAGTATATTAGTAATTTATTTTTCTCTATTCTTTTTTTCTCCCGTTCTTATTTGGGTAGGATTATGCCAATGAGATGGAATTTCTGAATTGGCTTCTGAGATGGAATTTCTTCGCCATTAATTCTATTAATGTTGAAATAAAAGTTTGAGCTGATGAGAAAAATGTGTATTTAATCATTTAATTAATATTTTAACAACTACCTTGCAGACATAAAGTCAATTTGCTCAATTTTCTAGTAAGGATTCCAACTTGAATGAAACTTGAAAAAGATTGACAAATTTTCTGGGCTGCAACATTTTGAAAACAAGACCGAACTGAGACTAAAAGAAAATATTTTGAAAATAAAACCAAAATGATGAATTCCCTTCATTTCTAGCAAATTTATAGTTTAGAAAACAAGTGAGCCTTCAGAATACTTTTCACAACATATTTTATAATTATATTTTAAATACACAATACTTTTCACAATAGATTTCACGTTATGTTTATTTCGCTTTCAATTTAAGTTACACAATTATCTCACATATAGATATATTTAAGGTCCATTTAGATACCGAAACACTCTCAATCCATCTCATCTCATCTCATCATTACAACTTTTTCAAATTCTCTTACAAAATATAATAAATAATTTAACTTTTTCAAATCTCAAAATAATAATAATATTGAAAAATAATATTTTATTCAACTCATTTAAAACAATCTTATCTCATCTCACTATCCAAACAAGCCCTAGTCATTCGATATATTACACTAGAGTAATTATAATTATTAACAAAAATAAATATAGCATCCACACGTTGTGTTTATATTTTTCTGAATCTAGGTTGTCTCAATTGATTACATTTATCGTCAAATAGATATAACGCATGATATATATGAAGTCATATCAATTTATGTATTTACTTTTATAAAATATTTTTATGGTCGTAGAACTTGTCTTTCGATATTATTATTTCTTACTGTGTCTACTCGTGAAATATTATAAAACCATGAATCACTTTCTTTGAAAGACAGGATTATAAATTATAGTGGCCGGCGGAGTTAAGAATCTATTTTTGGAGGAGGCGAATATATACATAATAATATTTCTTTACATAAAACACATCTTTTTATATAATAATAATAAAAAGGAATACAATAAAACATAATTGAAGATGTAAAAAAAATCAATATATTCATCAACCTATAAGGCACATTGTTACGTACATGCCCTTTAGTTTAATTTGAATAAGAGATAAACTCTTTATCTCATTAGATAGGCCGATTAGGAGTATATAATCAACTATTTGTTATCCCATATATGTGTATTTGGGTTTATCTATGACTTTTACCTCTATTTAAACATGTTATCTGGAGGGTCTACAATAGTAAAGAGGCCCATTTTAAATGAACAAGCCCAAACGTAAGAGGAGCCCAACATGAAAGGCCCATAATCAAGCATGAGGAGCTGGATTATCAGCAGCCCGACCAAGTCAATGTACGCATGTAACCACTTACGAGAGAATAGGGATCCCATGCAGATACGTGACCAATTAACCAATTCAGTCACAAGGTAGCACCGAAAAGCTCGGCTTCACGCCCCAGTAAACTCTGCCTCAAATAAACATCGTAAGAAGGTTCTATATATACCAGGTAACCCTCAATAGCGGGAGATCGATCCAACTTTGATTTCTTTGATCTTTGAATCATTTCTGAACTCTTACTGACTTAACCATCAAAGTGTTCCCAGGCGAACCAAGCCAACCTCACTGTGGATCTCTTGCAGGATAACAGTGCAGACTGGAAGTGAGACACGTCATTTACAGTGTTGCCGTTTGTGGGATCTTTTACAGATTTCAAACGTGATTTTCACATCCCATCTATCACGCAATCACACGCAAAACATGATTTCTGAACACCGGAATTAAGATCTCCTCAACTTCGTTATTTTTCCTTTTCATAAACTAACGCTGTAGCAAAAAAAAAAGTATATACGTGGAGGAAAAACACAAGAACAGGATGCATTGCGCACGTGCACCATGCACTGCGTACGTAAGAAGGGGTGCACGGAGTGCACCCATTTCCTCCACCATGCGAAAGCAGCAGCCACAAGTGACCCACCGGTGGTACAGCGACGGCAGAGATACAACGACGGCGGAGACTTCCGCCGATAACTCACCTGATGGGAGCACTGTGCACAGTGTGGCCACAGAGAAGAAACCAGCTTTCGGAGGCCGAGCACAGTAGCCTCTGAGTTGCATGGTGCAGCACTGGCTGCCACCAGAACCGCCGGCAACTTCTGTCGCCGACAGGGCAGATCCTCCATCACAGAAACCTTCGTCTGACGGCGGCAAGCATAAAAGAAAACTGCTATGTTTTCGGAGACTAAAACAGAGATATCTTAGGTGTTTCTTTGCCCGTGGAGGAGGCAGGATGGCTAGGCAGTGGGAGTTGTTCCATACGCAGGGAGACACCCTGAGTCGCTAGCTCCTTTCCACTACCTGTAGCACAGCGAGGCTTGAAGACATTTGCCCTCACAGGGAGGCACAACGACGGTAGAACCTTCCGTTGATCATTCACCACAGCAGAGCGCAGTGCACAGTACAGGTAGAGAGCAACAAGTGGTCAAAGGCCCACACATTGGTCTCCATAAGCTGGCGAAGCACCACCCGCACCACCGATGATTTTTGCCGCCTGCGGGGTGGTTCCTCAACCACCTGTGCTGGCCACATCTGGCACAGCATGCGTAGAACACGCACGTTGCTGTGCACCCCGAAGGGCCAGCCACCGCCTAGCTCACCGGAGGTTTCTGTCATCAATGGTATGGTCTCTGACCACGGTGGCTTTTCTCGTCGCCAGTGTAACCACCACCACGAAAGCACGTCGAAGGATCTGCTTGGCACCAACGCCACAACACGCTCGCTAGCCCAACCCATTCGTGAGCTAGTAGAGCCATCCAAGGCCACACCGCGAACCTCCGGTGTCCTCTGTTACCGCCATGATGGCTCTCGCAACCATTAACACAGCATAGGGTACGTCCATGACGTATGCCATGCACGAGCACGTAATGTGCATGGCCCAGCGCACTTGCATGCTGCCTTGTGAGGATCACTGTGCATGGCCAGCGTACTGCCAGCCACGTCCTCCATGTGTGGCGCTACCCAAGTGAGGCCTCTCAGCTAACCCACCAGACGAACTACAGGCGAGGAGCAACGCCAAAAGGTGGGGCCATGGTTCCTGCCACTCCCGTGGCGGGCAATGACCTCAACTACCTACGACTGCTGCCCTCCACCACTGCAGACGTCCCCTCTGGCTTTGAAGCTCGCCCAGCTACCAAACCAAAGATAAAGACTGCAATTTGAAGTTTTTGCCACCAGTGGCCGAGCTTCAACAAAGACGACAAATAGTGTGCAAATTCACTACCCACGCCCATCGCTCCTCGCCACCCTTATGGCGGGCAATGATCTCGCCAAGCAGCTACCCATGGCGGGCAGCTAATCGTGGCACCAAGCAACAACCGTGAAGCAAGCAGACGTAGGACATCTATTCCATCATCAAGTGGAGCGATAGTGGCAACACCAAGTTGCAGCGACCAACGTGTACCACTTTGCCGCCGCATGGCGACCAAGCTTCACGCACGCAAAATACCGAAAAGAAGAGTGTTTAAAAAAAAAAAGAGTGGGAAGGGAAATTATGACAATCTCAGCAATGAGTCCAAGCCCATCGATCGTGGCATTTGGAGAGATGATCATCGATTTTGTGCCTAATGTGGCTGAAGTTTCCTTGACTGAGTCTACTGCTTTCCTCAAAGCGCCCGGCGGTGCTCCTGCCAACATTGTTTATGCCATCACCAAGCTTGGCGGTAACTCTGCCTTCATTGGCAAATTGGGAGATGATGAGTTTGGGCACATGCTAGTGGATATCTTGAAGAAGAACGAGGTGAACACAAACGGGGTATGTTTTTATCCGGATGCCAGAACTACACTGGAATTTGTGACTCTGAAGAAGAACGGGGAGAGGGAGTTCATGTTTTAGAGAAATCCTAGTGCGAACATGCTTTTAAAAAAGTCC
The DNA here is from genome assembly GCA_003123785.1 of Pterocarya stenoptera. Classification (NCBI taxonomy): domain Eukaryota; kingdom Viridiplantae; phylum Streptophyta; class Magnoliopsida; order Fagales; family Juglandaceae; genus Pterocarya; species Pterocarya stenoptera. The sequence continues at coordinate 690,901 of QEOT01008984.1, read as the reverse complement.
GAGCTAAACATTTGTCTCATCAAGCGGGCCAAGATCTTCCATTATGAATCCATAAGCCTGATATCTGAGCTATGCAGGTCGGCTCACATGACAGCCATGAAAGCTGCTAAGGAAGCCGGCATATTGCTTTCATATGATCCAACACATGTGGCTACCTCTGTGGCCTTCTGCTAATGCTGCCAGAGACGGAATCAAGAGCATCCAGGATCAAGCTGATTTCATCAAGGTAAGCGATGAAGAGGTTCAATTCCTAACCCACGGAGATCCCGGCAAAGATGATATCGTACTGAGCCTATGGCACGATAACCTCAAGGTGCTCGTCGTTATCGCTGGAGAGAAGGGATGTAAATACTTCACTAAGAGCTTCAAAGGAAAGTTTGCTCGGCTCCAACTACTCCTCGCCATGCACTTCTCCGTGCTCGCCCGTGCACAACAAGGGAGACTACTCGGTGCCAACTGCTCCTCGCCATGCACTTCTCTGTGCTCGCCCATGAACAACAAGGGAGACTACTCAGCGCCAACTGCTCCTTGCCATGCATTTCACTATTCTCGCACGTGCGCACCAAAGGAGAACACTCAGCGCCAACTGTAGCTTGCCATGCATTTTGCCATTCTCGCCTTCCTGCACCCGCTACCCAAGTTGTGCATGACATGCGCAGTACATGTCAGAGACTTTCCTCAACAGCACACCATGAGGAATGTGCTCCAGGCGAACATTGGGAGCATGACGGCAAGCAACCCGAGGGAACTAGCTCAACCACCACTTGATTCGCTGGATATTTAAGTCGCTGTCAAGGTGGTCTAGGCACCTCACAGTGCTGCTCGCCAAAATCCCTAGCCGTTCTTACCCATACGCTACGAGCAGCTCGCTCAACTATTCAGAACAACGTAGCTGCCCATTGAGTTTATTCATTACAGGGTTTTGTAAGTGCTCCTCGCCACAAATCTGCATGGAAACCCACACCACAGATCGATACACCGGAATAGGGAGAAAAATATTCTGCAACCCACAAGATCATCAACGAAAGTTTAGATAAGTTTTTCTACTTTTTTCCCTTTTTGTATTTGTTTTACTAACATATGTGAAATAATGGAAAAGCATGAGAAGAATAGAGCAGATACATGACGTATACTACATGTACATGCACGCCCTACTGGCCAAAGTACACGTACATGCATGTCCCACATGAAACCTACAAGGTGCATGGGGTGCACAATGTTGGCAAACTGTTGCATATCAGAGCCGTGCACCCACGGACTTTCAAAAGATCCACTGTACCCAACAGATCGAAACCATAACTATATTGCAATGCCGGGGCCAACACAACTGAAGTGTATCTCACCGCCCTCATGGCGAGCAACACTTTGCTAGAGTCACATAAAGTGCAAATAATATCTCCTGGTTGATAGCTGCGTCCATGAAGGGCAGCACCCCTTGGCGAGTAACAAGACCTGTGCCTCTTGGCTAGCAGAAAAGACCAACGCATTGGGCGAGTAACCAGACCAATGCCATTCGCCGACCATATATCACCAACCTACACCACACTTTAGCGGGGTGGCTCAGGTTCACAAATCTCAAAATTTGTAATTTGCATTACACTAACCTATTTCGTTTTCGTAAGAACTTCTCAGGACGAGGTGTAAGCCAACAAGTGGGAAAGGTCAGGGACCGCCCGACCTCCTCCAAAAGATCTCCGAACAAAAAGGGCGCAGCGGTCATCAGACCACATCATCCCTAAACACCAAAAGCAAGCCTTAGCAGCTTGTGGTGCCATGCAAAAAAGGCGCGGAGGTCATCAGACCACGCCATCCCTAAACACCAAAAGCAAGCCTTAGCAGCTTGTGGTGCCATGCAAAAAGGGCACAGAATTCATCAGACCACGCCACCCTTAAACACCAAAGACAAGCCATAGCATCTTGTGGTGCCAAGTATAAAAGGGAGCATAGGTCCTCAGACCACGCCGTCCCTTAAATACCAAAGACAAGCCATAGCAGCTTGTGGTGCCAAGTATAAAAAAGGCGCGTAGGTCCTCAGGCCATGCTGACCCTTAAACACCAAAGACAAGCCATAGCAACTTGTGGTGCCAAGTATAAAAAGGCGAGTAGGTCCTCAGACCACGCCGTCCCTTAAACACCAAAGACAAGCCATAGCAGCTTGTGGTGCCAAGTATAAAAGGGCGCGTAGGGTCTCAGACCACGCCGACCTTTAAACACCAAAGACAAGCTATAACAGGTTGTGGTGCCAAGTATAAAAGAGCGCGTAGGTTCTCAGGCCACACCGACCTTTAAACACCAAAGACAAGCCATAGCAGCTTGTGGTGCCAAGTATAAAAGGGCGTGTAGGTCCTCAGACCACGCCGTCCCTTAAACACCAAAGACAAGCCATAGCAGCTTATGGTGCCAAGTATAAAAAGGGCTCGTAGGTTCTCAGACCACGCTGACCCTTAAACACCAAAGACTAGCCATAACTGCTTGTGGTGTCGAGCATATAAGGGCGCATAGGTCATCGAAACCACGCCACCCCATCTACAAAACTCTAGCAATCGAAAACTAAAAACGTAAAAAGTCCAAATAAATCAAGAAACCAACAGTATACGGCGAAGCATTGATCAAAAATATGTATCATTACAAATTTTGGAGCACGCCAAAAGTCAAAAATATGTATCATTACAAATTTTGGAGCACGCCAAAAGTAAAAAATATGTATCATTACAAGTCTTGGAGCGCGCCAAAGGTCCAACACTAAAACAAAGTGTACATCAAGAGCAAAAATACATACAGGGAAAAAATAAATACAAGGAAAGATAAAAAGGGGCAGAGGGGTTATGGAGCATCGTGAGGTGGCGGCAAAGAGGGAATCCCTATGAAGGCGTCAGACATCTCTTTCCACCCAAATCTGTCAGCCCGACGAAGGCTATTCTCCTCAGGCACAAATAACTCCCTATCCAAATTCATAAGGTCCGTGGAAGGGTTGGTCAAAAGGTGGGATCTGAGCTTTAGAATGCCCGCGCCATAACCATAACCGAAAGCACGGTTCCTGGTATCAGGCGCACAAGCCAACTGGTTGCGCAAGCGTTCAACTTCAGCCCGGGCTTCGGCAAGATCTTGTCTTTTCCAGGACAGGCATTGGTCCCAGGCCACTGCTTGCAGCATGACTTTCCTGAGCTCTTCATCCACGTCCTTGTGATCTTTTTGTACTTGCTATGACGCTCCTCAAGCTCTTGCAGATTTCCCTGCGCCTCAGATAGATCTAGGGCGGCAAGACTGGCCTTTTCCGTTGCAGCTGCCAACTGACAAGATAGCTCCCTTACTAGCACTGCGAGCAAGTTAGCTCTTGGCGAGCTGAATCCCAGTCCTAGGTAAGGGCGAGAAGTTCAGACTTGAGAGCGGACACATCAGCCTCAGACTTTTGCCGAACTTTAGAGAGCTGGGACCTGGCCAAGTCCTTCTTGGATCAAAGGAACTGCAGGGCGTGAGCGTCCCGGTCCTTCGCTACTTGAGCAAGGCGATCAGATTCGCGAAGGCGATGGAGTTCTTCCTCACGAATCTCCAAATCGCCTCGGAGCGAGTGGGAATGACCCTCTGACTGCTCCAGTTGCACTTCAAGCTCCTTCACCCTTTCTGACAGGGCGTCCAGCTTAGCCCTGTCCTCCTGCCATTCCCTGGGAGAAAGCTCTGCTGCTTCACACGTCTTCCACCGCTCGAGGACTTCTTCTTATAGGCGAGCAAGGTTTGCCACAATCCGTGCCGCCAGGTCATTGATCCCCTGCAAAGGAAAAGGAGAACACCCAGGTCAAAACTACTCAAAAAGAAAAAAGAAAGATGGAAACACTCTAAGTAGTACGTTCGAAAACCAATCTTTTAAATGATTGGCTATCTGAGTAACAGCTTCAGTTTGGGTGTTGGCCGAAGAAGAAGAGGCCTCCCCACTGGCTGAACGATCAAACTCAACCAAGGGGACCATTGCAAGTCCTAAATCCGCCCCCTCCTCAGACTGACTCTTAAGACAGATAACTGGTATAGGAGGCTGGGGGCGAGCTAGATCGTCTTCGACCGGGCGAGCAGCTTCCGGCGAACGATTGCCCCCTTCCGTTTTTGGGACAGAGTCGATCCCATCCCAAGGGATGGGGAAAAATGAGAAGGGATGGAAGGCCCCTCGCCACTCCCAGCTGGCGCAAGGGTACATCCCCCAGATATAGTGGCGGGCGGGTCTCAAGAGGCACTTGAGCAACCCCCGCCTCAGCACAAGCAACCTCATGACAAGGAGGCGTAAGCTCAGTAGCATCGATCCCTTTTGACCCTCGGGTATCCAAGCCCTCACCAACCTTCGGGCCTGTAATACCCTCAAGGTTTAGGGCGGCTGCTACTTTGGCGTCCAATAATCCCCCCCTCACCTGACCTTCCGCGACAGGAAATTCAGAAACGGGAGTGGTTGATAGTAGATGCGCCGGGGAGAGGGGATTAACAAAGAAAGTGTCGGCCAGATCAAAGGGGGTCATACTAGCCAGACTCTCAGCGTTTAGCAGACTGAAAGACTGCGGCTTCGCAGAGGAGTCGCGGGGTGATGGATGGGCAGCAAAAATTGGCGGGGAGGATCGTTGAGCCTGGACGCCCCCCGAACGCACAGTAGTTTTCTCCTGCTACCGAATGGGCGATTGCACCCGGGCACCCGTCAGAGGCGCCGTAGCTCCTGGGGACGCGGGCGTTCCAATCATGGCATCCTCCGAGGTTGCCATGACCTTCTTTCGCAGGGGTGACGAGGGGGGGGGGGGAGCCTTCAGGACGAGTCCTTTTTTGGCTAGCACCATCATTTCTATTTTTGCTCCTAACTTATCTTCTCTCCTCGCCACCCTTCTTCTCGGACTTTTTCTTGGTCTTCTTAACCCCTTCTTGCTCAGGGCGGCTATCTTCCTTCTGACCAACAGAGGGTTTAGTCTGTTCGGAGGGTTTCTTGATGGGAGCAGGAATTAACTCCGAAATCATAAACTTATGCCCTTCAACCTGGGAACGGTCGAGAGTCATCAAGAAACGGTCCATATTCCTAGGCGTCAACAGGAGATCGGACCACACTTCGTCTTCATGGGCCTCTGCCTAGGAACGAACAATCTCAATACGGGACTGCTCCCGGCGCAATAAAGGTGGCATGGTCGCCCACACAGTCTTGTCCTCAGGAACAGGGCGCCAAATCCCCCTAACAGGAAAATCTCGAATACGGGCCTCCCCGGCAAAAACGTCCCAGCCCGTACCAGTGATAAAGAAAAATTTGGTATTCCAAGCCTTGGCATTGGAATGGCAGCTCTCAAAAAGAGCCAAAGCAGGCCACCTTTCCTTCTTACGGAAGCTAGCAATATTATCTTTGGTGGACCGCATGCTATTAAAAGCCAGAAACTCCCGAGCAGTTAAGTCAGGGTAAACGTCTCCAAGAGGCTCCAGGACTATACAGTAAACTATACAGGCACAAAGATAGGTCCTAAAAGAGTGAGGATGGAGTTGGGCGGGGGCCAACTCAAGTAAATCCAGAATGTCACGAAGAGGAAGGCAGAAAGGAAGCCTCAAACCGTGAGAAAACATAGCGAGGCATAGAACAGTCTTACCGGCATAATCCTCGTTGTCACAGCACCCCCGCGAGGGGACCAGTATGTTGGCATTTTCAGGAATGCCAAGCTCCTCCGGAAGCCCTTGAAGATTCTTCTCTCGGATAGCAGAACGCCATCCGTAACCTTCAAAGAGTGTGCCCTTCGGGACAAAGAAGGGTGGGTTGGAAGAACCGCCTTGCTTAGCCATTGAAATTGAAAGAGAAAGAAAGCAAGAAAACAAAGAAAATGGAGCAAGAAGAGTAGTAAGAATAAGAAAGGAAGCACGGACGAAAAGAACGCAGAGAGGAGCGAGCGAAAGAAGAAATGAAGAAAACAAAATGGGAGGTATTTAAAGAAAAGCAAGTGCAGGATGCCAACAGTCATAAGCATCATGACCTGACATTAAGAGCAGAAGTAACCGTCACATGGAAACCTTCTCCCTTCTCGCCACGTCAGCATAAAGAAGAAAGAAAGGAAGAAGGAGAGAGGGCAACGGCTCAAGAATTCGAAAGGTCGGCTAGAACACCGTATGTACATGAAGTGGGCCTATCCTAACAAGCGATAGCCATCCTATATGCCAAACACACCACATAAGCCCAATGACGAGGGCCCATAGCAAGAATCGCAGAATACTTATAAAGAGACAACACAGACAAACAATTAATTCCCCACGCCATATGGCGAAAAGAATTAGTAGGGTAGCTGGAGGGTCTACAATAGTAAAGAGGCCCATTTTAAATGAACAAGCCCAAACGTAAGAGGAGCCCAACATGAAAGGCCCATAACTAAGCATGAGGAGCCGGATTATCAGCAGCCCGACCAAGTCAACGTACGCATGTAACCACTTAAGGGAGACTAGGGATCCCATGCAGATAGGTGACCAATTCAGTCACAAGGTAGCACCGAAAAGCTCGGCTTCACGCTCCAGTAAACTCTACCTCAAATAAGCATTGTAAGAATGTTCTATATATACCAACTAACCCTCAATAGCGGGGGATCGATCCAACTTTGATTTCTTTGATCTTTGAATCATTTTTTAACTCTTATTGACTTAACTATAGGAGTGTTCCTAGGCGAACCGGGCCGACCTCACTGTGGATCTCTTGCAGGATAACGGTGCAGACTTGAAGTGAGACACGTCCTTTACATTATCATTATTAATAAAATTAATCAGGATAATTATTTTCACAAAAACAACGTTTAACGTTGTAAGGTTTCTTAGCATTCCATTAAAAATTCTAAGAGCTCTAGGGTTATCTTGAAGAGAAATGATATTTGAAATAGTGCGCAAACCCGCAATACGGGACTCACATGAAAAATTTTGATTTTTTAATAGTAGACTCTTTTTCAAAACAATTATGCAGCGCTTGCACGCGCACTCCATGACTGTATCTATCATTAGTCTACCAATTTGCCAATTTGTTAAGTAGTGACATGCACGTATTATACTTGTAATAAATCAAATTTTCAAATCTCAAAACAAAAATAATACGAAAAAATTATATTCTAACAATATTTTAACTTTATAATTTTTTAATTCAATTTTTTTCTCTCATTTTTCAAAACCCAATAAATACTTAACTCAAACTATCTCAGATTTTTATCTTTCATTTTCTCTCTCATATTCCCTTTGGAAAAAAGTGGAGACCACTATTACAAAAATAATGTTTTTATATGAATCTCAGATTTATCCATTTTTTCTCAAAGGAAGTACGCGGGGAATGCATATTCCATGACTACAAATATAATTTCGCTTCTTGTCAAATAACTTCCTACTTGGGACATCTTTGAGATGCCATAGGATACCCTTGAAATATTTGATAACTTCCTACTTGGGACATCTTTGATAACTTCCTACTTGGAACATCTTTGAGATGCCATAGGATACCTTGAAATATTGGAGGGATTTTTCAATCAAGAGTGAGATGGTTGGTTTTTTATGGCCATGGTGACAAGTCTCCTTCTAATATTTGGCTTTCCATTCCAAAACTTGTAGCATCTCCCACACTAGGTTCATCTGGCAGACTTGTGCAAGTCTAGGGTCGTCGACCTCGATGCCAACTAGCAGGAACCATCCCATCAGCAAATTGTCTTGCTAATGGACTAGCAAATTATGGAGGAGCAGGGAATGAGGTTTCTTAGTCATCTGTTCATCAACTTCCAAAAAACTTGCTTAGGATATTTACTATAGACAACTCAAGTCTACCTAGTTTTAGGCATCAAAATTATGTAATTACTATGTAATCAAAACTAAGTAATTGGTTTTTTGTAACCCCAAAACTTCTTAATTGCAAAAGGTATTCTTCCATCAAAAGTAGAGGTTAATAAGAAAAATTAAGATATGGCCTCCTTTGAAATAAAAACATGTGCCATCTGAATCTATACTCCAAAAAAATTGCAGATTATTGAAATCATTATAGATGATAATGAGTAAAGTTAGATACAGTCATAGGTTATACAAGTGCAGCGCACTCTTTTTGAAAATGAGTGGAATTAACTATTAAAAAATTAATTTTTTTCATGTAGGTCTCATATTTATTCACTTTTTTTTAAAAGAATTCTATGATTTTCACGTAGGTCTCTTATTTACTCACTCTTCATTTCTCATTAAACTAACATAGTTATATCCCAAATAACAACCTTTATGGTGATTGACCATTGGATCGGGCCAATTATTAGTTTCTATTTTCTCCACAAGTGTATTTGTTGTTTATGGGTGTTGAGGTCCCTTTTAAAAACTCTATGTGCTGCCACACCAAAACAATCATTGTCCAAGATAGATTAGAATATGTTTACAGAGTGATTGGGAATATAGAACTACTTGGATTCTTTTGAAGTTCTGAACAAGTTATAACAATAATAATGAAGGGCGGTATGTGTATTACATAATTGAGGATAACATATAGACAGAGGAAAAAAAAAACTTTGTTGCCCGTTCTACATCTGGAAAGCTGCATTAATTATCCTGGAGTACTTTTGAACCATTATAAGAGAACAGGAGTACTGCATTCTTGTAACTAACTTCTGCAAGTTCTTCCTTGGTCATATCAACAAAGGATGCTACATAATCGAGTACCTGGAGACGATCAAAGAATACACTTTTTATTAGCCTCATGAGCCATAGCATAGGGTCAGCAGCACTCCTAAGCATGTACAAGAATCTAAAACTATGACCCGGAAAGGGAAGTGAAAGCACACCTGGTATTATACATTATCTAAGAGCTCTCGTTACCAACAAAATAAAAAAAAATCATGAAGCCCATAACTGTCCCGTTAATTAACACCTAAAACCAGGCTTAGCACTTGCAGAAATCCTTTACAAGAATATACGCAATTTGTTTCAAGTACTCTGATTAAGTGAAGTATGTCCTAGTTTCAATGCATGATCTTTTTATTCATTATCAGCATAACTTTAGTGAAGTTTTATGTAAGCTACGCTGCTAACTTTTTCAAATAGGATACAATTTGTGACCTCACCCCGCCAATTCTTAGCTTTAGTAAAGTCATAGGCCAAAAATTAATCTTACCATTCAACTACTTCCGGTTTGCCAGGCCAATTTCTTTTTGCCATAGAGTAATTTCACAGACTCTTACTATCTACTAATAAGAATGAGAGTGAGAGAGGGGAGGGAGAGAGATATGGATTTTTTATTACTAATAGAAGATTTTATTAAAAAGTGCAAAAGGTGTAATAACCATCCTTCTAAGCATGGTTCAAGGTGGGCTCCCATGTAGGTATCACCTTCCATCCTGCTGTAATTTGTGGGCTCCCATATAACCATATCCAATTGGCAAGGCGGTCTACTTCTACTATCCATGTAGGCATAACCTAAACCAACCCTACTCTCCTGAAATAAGTTGTTCCAAAAAGCTCTGGCAATGAGAGAGAGAGTAAACAACGTCAATTTTTAGTTTTCTACATACCATCTATCCAACATCCCCTGGTAATAGCAAACGATTTTTTTAAGTAAAAGATTGCTCCCTATTCTTCTTATCTTCTGTAATATCCTGTATTTTAGTATATTTTTTTTAATTGAATAATTATTTTATTTAATTTAAATATTGGTTCTCTTGTTTTAATTTATCATGTTTATTGTTGGGTTGATTTTTGATTTTTAAGTTGTGAAATTATTTTTTTTGTGTCTTTCTTGTTATTAATTATTGTTTATTATTTAAAGTACATTTGATTTTAATTTATTTTATTGTTGGACTTCAATTATTTTATTTTATTAATTTTGAGTAGTAGTGTTTTTATTTGACTTTTAATTTATTTTTAGTGTGCCTTTTTCTTTGTTTGGGCAACTAATTTTTTTTTTCGGACTGGGCTTTTATTGGTTTAATTTTATTTTTTTTCTTTCTTTCTTTTGGGCCTAGCCCATTTGGATTTTTCCAGCCCAAGCTTTGAGCTCCCAACCCAGCCCCTTTTTTTTTTCTCCCATGCGGCGTCGTTTTGACCAATGCCTTAGGGCTGCTCTTCTTTTCTTTTCTTTTCTTTTCGTCTTCTCCTGCGCCGATTGTCCATCTTTCCATTTTCATGCATGCCCCTTCATCCTTTTTCTCTAGGTTTTGTCTATTTACCATTTATATCTTATATATATATATATATATATATATATTAAGCATTCTCAACCCTAGAAAAAGTCCCGCTCGTCCTTCTCATCACAGAAGATAAATCTGAGACCTCCACTCCGCTGCTGCTAGCGAGGCCAGCCCGAGACGACTGGTGGCACAACCGTGATCTTGCTGCGCTAGAAAGCCAACTCCTTGCGTCTTAGCAACCCAAACTCCTTAAGAGTTCACCACTCGACCAGCCGCGTCACCACCTTCTTGTAGCCATAACCCAGCCACTGCCTTGATCGAGATCTCCTCTGCACGCCGGAAGACACAAGCAGCCATCACACTCTTTTTTGACACCCCAAAACAGAGTAAGAAGACCTCCCCGTTCCCTCAGTTTTTCGGCCCTGTTACACGACGGAAAACCACCCAGCCAACTACAAACCGCCATCCGAACACTCTTCGTCAGCCCTGATCAGCCGCACGTTCATCATCAGCTCGGTAAGCCCACGCCGAATCTACCCCCTGCCTCTCACGTATTTTTTTTCCCTCACGTTTTGCTCCCTCTCACCTTGTTTCTCTATCTCTCATCAGTGGGTCTCTCTCTCCTCACTCTATCTCTCTGTACTCAGCCGCCCAGCCGTCGTCCACCTGCTAGCTCTTCGCACAACTCCTTACCGCACGGTGAGCATGCTTCTACTGCGTGGTTTAATAAGGAAGCTTATAATGTTTAAGTTCTGTTGTGCCGTCCCTTCCTGATAGCCCATGCACTTTAAGTCAATTTACCAAAACACCCAATCATAGATGAGTGCTGTATTAAATCTAGTTTTATTGGACTTTAGTTTTTAGATTTTCATTTATTTTTTTTAGAATAAACAAAGATTTTGAAGTATATTATTAAAGTATGAATTTCATATGGGAATAGTAAGAATAAAATTTTATTTTATCTTTTTAAACCCTTTCAAACAAATACTAATTAAGCCTTTTTTTTATTTATTAAAGGATATTTTTGCTTGATCTACTTTAATAGAGTTTTGATATAATTATGTTTTTTCCAATTTTATATTTTATAGTTGGACCTCAATAGCGAATAAGTTAGATTTTTTTAATGTTCTGGTCAAAGTTATTAAATGGAAATTGATGATTTTAGAAAGGGATGATGTATTTTGAGATTATGAGAATTTTAGGTTTTGAGGAATTAATTAAAATAGGTTAATTTAGAAGTTTAGACTTAAATATCGAATACGTGATTGATTGGAAATTTATGAGAATTACGTGATTATCTTATAGGTGACGATTGATAATTATTCGACATTGTTGAGGAAATTTTTGAAAAGTTAAGAAGTCCAGGTAAGCGAGGTTCCTATACTAGATTTTGCATAAAATAAAATGATTTGAGGTCGATTTTGGAAAATATGCATATTTTGTTATGAAAAGAAATTTTGGAAACGACTTCAGTTATTTGTTCTGCATACTCATAAAACTCTGTATAAGAAGAAAGTATTTTCTATCATGACTGGTGTAGACATGAGCTTATTTTGACATTCTGTTTCTGAACTGTGTAAAAGAGAGTGAATATGAAATTTTGTGCATAAATTATATTTCTGTGATCTGATTCTGCTCTGTTCTGAAAATGTTCTGTACTCTGATATGATATGATGTGATTTCTGAAACCTCTAGCATGACATTCTGTTCTGTTCTGTTCTGACCTTACCACGGGTGTAAAACTGTGGCCTCTGTTTGGGTTGGTACCAACTTCTCTGTTTCTGGTGCACCCACTTTGGAAACAAAGTGGTTTTCTGCGTGGTCTTTCCTATGTGCACACTCGGGGCTCCGAGAATGATAAGGGGAAGATTCACATTCTGTTTCTGCCTGGTTTGGCCACCGGGGATAGCACAACCCTACCACGGGGGTTAAACATGGTATATGCTATGACATGATATGATAAGATGAAGATGTTCAGTTATGTTATGCCAAAGGGTTTTTGAATATGAAAATGGTTTATGAATATGAGAAGGTTGAAAAGTCGCTCTGATTTTCTGATAATACATTTTTTAAGACGTACATATGAAAATGAAATGTTTTGTTTTTGCATTCTGAACTTTCTGAAAATGCTCATGTTTACATACTAGTATATGTTCTCTGCTTACTGAGTTGTTGATAACTCACCCCCTTATCTTCATAATATTTTCAGATGATTTTGGACTTTTTCAGCTGATGATCAAGACTATGAAGCACTGGGTGAAATGACGTAAGAGTAGTGGATTAAGAATAGAAAGCCTTCGAAGAATATTAGTGATTTTTGTTAAGAAATTTCATTGTGTTCTGATGTCTTGGTGTTTTGAAGAATTGATTATATTGAGAGAATTAGTTTGAATCAAAATTCCTTTATAATATTGGAAATTTGGAGTCTATAATTATATTGTTGAAAATGTGGGTTTAAATGCCATGTAGAGAAGTCGATATTTTGTGGTTACTGTATCGAGGATTTGATATATGGAGTTGTGTGGTTAATTAAATTTCAAGTGTTTACGTTTGATTTGGAACTTTTGGAAGTATATTAACAGTGTTGGAGTTGATTACCGGGTAACTTGAGTTAACTCTCCGGACCCTCGGACCGGGGCGTTACATCTTCTATATTTCCCTTTTTACCTCAGTAAGTCCTGTTTCATGAATCTCTGATCTGCTAATTTGTCCAAAATTTCTTGTAGTTTCAAACTTAAAATAGCACCAAAGACTGTCTCTTTACAACCTTGCAATTCTCGCTACTTCTAAATGCCTCAAGGTGCAAGTAACAAAAACAATTAAAAAATTGATTACCCTATTCCTATAAAAAGTAAATTAACCATTCAAACTATAAAGGAAACAAATGGGGGTGAAGTAAGAGACGCACATTCTGAATGTTTGCTGGATGATTGAGTGTGTGTTTTGGCAGTGTTGACACATCTCTTACAGCATAAGAAAAATTACTGGAACTGCCATCATTTGAAGAAAACTTCCCCCCTGCCCTTGTAGCTCTTCAGGGATGGACGGGTCTCCGTCAACCATAAACAGTGAATCTAGTTCAGACTTCGGAAGTGCGTCAGGTGCATCTGACTCCAATAAAATCCTTTCAGAAGGTACCTACAAAAGGAAATTGGCCTTCCTATTTTATTTTCAATTGAAAAGAAAACTAAAGCTATTGGAATTGTTCGATCTTAATTTTTCTTTCTTTTAGTAGGCAAAACTGGAATTATATCAACTTACCGCCCTTAACATTTTCTTTGCTTTCCTTGCTTCTAAGGACATAAGATATCCAGAGAATGAAAAGTAAGCACCAAGCTTGGCAAATTCTGGTACCATTTCAGCTGATCCTAGGTATGAATGAAGAATAAGGCCAGCAGGAAAACTTCCTATGGATCTGAACATACAATTATGAGGGAAAAAGAACAAGTTCTAGTAAGAAATGGGGTGGTACAAGCTGCAGATACATCAAGAAATGAACAGCTCAGAGACAAACCCTAGATAAATTATGATATTATTGAAATTACCATGGCAAACATGCAGAAAGAAACAAGGGGCCAAAGAATCAATGAGGAGCCCACTGAAGATCTCATTTCGAAAAATAGATCATGCTCCATTTCTTAAGCAGTTTAATGCTTTTAAGGTTACACACAACCCTTTCCAAGCACATACATTAGAAGATCCCAGAGCACATGATCCTTAACCTTAAACCAATGTTAAAACCCCTGACCCAAGCAGGAAAATTGTTAACATCCATCCCGAAAGGTATTTTGGCATAAACAACCAATATTTGAAGTAGGAAGCATGTACATAGAGGACAAATTTGCACAAAAGCACGTTGAGTTTTAGAGAATGGGCTGGGGATGTAACATGAATGCAAGATACAACAAAATCACTGGCTATCTCAGTTTCAAAAGTCAAAAAATGTAAGAGATCTATGCTCTACTGAAGGAAAACCCCATCACTTAGGTATTTGAAATTGAGACAGACAGTGCTACTCAGTCTCAGGGAGTGATATATTGATGGTAACAAGTTTTGACTTGAAGAAAGCTAATGCATGAGACCCTGTCCAAGTAATTTATACTTCCTCAGTTCCTCTGTATAGGTGTCTCTCTTCTATAGTTCTGCACTTTTGTCGCACACTTTTTAATTCTAATAAAGTCTCAAATACTTATTATACTTTAGAGATCCAAACCTAATGTTTGGATTACAATAATCTTTTTGAGTCACATTGACATTGGTTTACCCCATAAAACTCAGGCCTATTATTCTCATAATACAAACCCACACACGGGCTTAATTTCCTCATAATATTCTTTGAGAAAAACATAAAAATGATACAAATATCATGAAGAAACATACTTCATTATCTGAAGAAGATCTCCAAATGCCCGAACGCAATGGACAGATGCTGGTTTCTTCAACTCTCTTGCAAGTTCAAGTTGTTGCCGGAAAACATCAATCTGGAAAGAAAAAAAAAACTCTATTAACACTCCAACAACCATCTAAGACAAGAGTAGTGCTACATGTACTTACAATTTTACTTAAACTTTTACTTACAAGACTCATTTTGTTAGTTTTCTTTTGAAATTCAAAATAATTTCATGATTTTCAGTATATCAATAATTGACATGTAGAGAAGTAAGTTTTTTGTAAGTTTTTCTGAAGTACATTTAGCATTTTCCATATGCATTCTATCAACCAGAAAAGCGGAAAAAAGCAAAGAAACAATAGTTTTACTCATCCAACAAATATTTTGAGATAAACATTGGAGATGAAAAGAACAAATAGTTCACAGAGGGACAACAGAGATGAGGGAATTTCCTTTTTTAAAGGGGGAAGGGTATGAATGTGGGAAAAATCCTTTCTTAAATTAGAAAAAGAAAATCTAGTATTGACCCTTTTAAGGGCACTAAAATGATTGCATCCGCATTCCAAGATCAGTATAAAAAAATTTGTTCACTTGAATTGGAAGCTATGGGTAACCCTCAAATTACTAATTTAGGGAATATTTGTTATTTCAGAAATTTGAAGGGGATGAATGATAACATGTGCATCCTTAGCAAATATAGGTTATAATTATGCAGAAACTTCCTAAAGGGGGTTGATTAAATGCAAAAATAATTCCAAGAACTTCCCTAAGAAATCTGCACCCTAAACTAAGAAAGGTTTGTGCAAATCACTAAACCCAATTATCACTAATTATTACAAAGAGGAAAGTTTGTACACCACTAGTTCAAGTTTGATCCAATTACAAATTAACTATTACTAATTGGAAAAGCAGATCATCCCGATACATAGAGTAATAAATAACAGTTATCAAATACCAATCCATATAATCCACTATGTGTCTGGGAGGGACTGATACAGGGCCCCTTGTTCTGGGATGCCTAACATTGACATGGGATTGGCCCTCCAATGCATGATAATCAGAACAAAAACAAAAACCAAAAACCGAAAAGAAAATAAAACCACTCATAAATGGCCCTTGAGTGAACATAACAGGAAAATCAGAACCCATGAAGAGAGAAAAATTTACAGAAGCATTAAGAAACAAGGAATTGGGATAGTAAAACCTGATCCGAGAAATCAATCTCTTTTCCCCGTGAACCTTTGTCCAATCCAATCTGAGGAAATTTAAATGCAAGTTGAGGATAGATTCTCCCGTAGGCAAGCTATATTACACCTAAAACCACGAAGTGACCAAGGGAACGGGAGTAACGGGAAAGAAAAACTGACCTCTCCAACAGCAGCAGAGGGAGTACTCTCAAGGCACTCTTTTAACATGTTGAACCAGTTGGGTGTCCTCTCCGCAACATACCTGCAATTTGAAGAGTATCAGGCACAGGAGAGGTGCTGAAGTTTCGCGCGAGTGAAAACAAGAAGCATATGCAGTTGATATAACATAATTGGTCCATGTCAAGGCGGCAGCACTACCTGCCGTGCAGTCACAGACCTTAGCACTACCTGCTGTGCAATCACAGACCTCAGCACATACTCTAGAAGAATAAGAGAATATGTCAGAGAGAATATTATATTGTTATAACAGAAAGTATGCACTGGCATTACAATTGTAGAATTCTGTTGTGGTTGAAATGCCTATAAATATTGTAATCTGCAGTACCATGTACACATAAGAAAACATAGAGCATTTCCAGTTACTGTCATCTTCTCTAAAACCTTTTTACAAACGTCTGATGCTCTGCATCATTTCTTGCTTTATTATGGTACTCAAAACCAAACGGTGTGCAGATGGGTCTCTTGAGAGACGCAAGGCTAGTCTTGTTGCTCAAGGGTTCCATCAGCAACCCGGACTCGATTACACTGAGACATTCAATCCAGTGGTGAAACCAGTAACTATTCGGACTTTGCTTTCACTTGCTGTTTCATCTAATTGGCCTTTGCACCAGCTTGACATACAGAATGCTTTTCTGCACGGGGACCTTGAAGATGAAGTCTACATGAAGCAGCCTCCCGGGTTCGTGAATCCCGATCTGCCTACGTATGTCTGTAAGTTGAGAAAATCCATTTATGGATTAAAACAAAATCCTAGGGCTTGGTTTGCAAAATTAAGTGATCGGTTGGTCTCCTTAGGTTTTACTTGCTCTGTTTCAGACTCCTCTTTGTTTATTCTGCGTACTGCCATTGCTAGTATTTTTATCCTTGTTTATATTGATGATATAATAGTAACAGGTTCAAATTCTACTCTTATTACTGATGTTATTCAAGCACTTGGTAATCATTTTCCAGTAAAAGATTTAGGATCTTTACATTTTTTCCTAGGCATCGAACTTACTCGTACCAAGTCTGGTTTGTTTCTATCTCAGTCCAAGTATATCTCTGACTTATTGCAACGAGAACAAACATGCATAATTCCAAGGCGGTGTCCACACCAATGTCCACTTCTGAGAAACTCACTGCATTTGATGGTTGTGCATTTGATGATCCACAGTGGTATCGTAGTGTTGTTGGTAGTCTCCAATATTTAGCTTTCACTAGACCCGACATATCTTTTGAGGTTAATCGTGTCTGTCAGTATATGCACAGTCCTCGTATTCCCCATTGGTAGGCTGTTAAGCGAATTCTACACTACCTTAATCATACTCTGCATCTTGGTTTATATTTTTCATCTAAGTCATCCTTCAATTTATCTGCCTTTGCTGATGCTGACTGGGCCGGGTGCCCTGATGATCCTAAATCTACTTGTGGCTATTGTGTTTATTTTGATGCTCATTTGATTTCATGGGGATCTAAGAAACAACCTACTATTGCTCGTTCAACTACTGAAGCTGAATATAAGTCTGTTGCTAACACCACTTGTGAGCTTCTTTGGTTGCAGTATTTATTAAGTGAACTGGGTATCTCTCTTAATACTCCTCCTACACTATGGTGTGACAACATTAGTGCAACTTATCTGTCACTTAATCCGGTACTACATTCTCGGACTAAGCACGTTGAACTCGACTGTCATTTTGTTCGAGAAAGGGTTACTGCAAAATCACTGCAAGTTTCATTCATCTCAAGCAAAGAACAAATTGCTGATATCATGACCAAGCCTCTGTCAGCAGCACGGTTTGCCACTCTTCGATCCAATCTCACTGTCACAGCAGTGCCGCTTGCATCGCGGGGGGATGTCAAGGCAGCAGCACTACCTGCCGTGCAGTCATAGACCTTAGCACTACCTGCTGTGCAATCACAGACCTCAGCACATACTCTAGAAGAATAAGAGAATATGTCAGAGAGAATATTATATTGTTGTAACAGAAAGTATGCGCTGGCATTACAATTGTAGAATTCTGTTGTGGTTGAAATGCCTATAAATATTGTAATCTGCAGTACCATGCACACATAAGAAAACATAGAGCATTTTCAGTTACTGTCATCTTCTCTAAAACCTTTTTACAAACGTCTGAGGCTCTGCATCATTTCTTGCTTTATTAGTCGAAAGCTGCTAAGAGGTTCTATGACACGTTATATCAAAACCTCGCCTGTAAACTCTGGCTACTAATCTATACAACAGAAAAGACTCAAAATTGGCATTAAAAAAGGAGCAATTTAAATAATAAAGTTAACAAACTTACCAGGGGTGGAGGCCAAAGCATGGGATTACACTAGTATATTTCTCACCCATCTGCTTCACCAAATGCCAGTCTTTCTGCAACAACAGCCACCACCACGACTTGAAGAGCTCCAAGCTAATATGGTAATTACTAGAAAAACCCCTCATCATAAGAAAGAGATAAAGAATGAAAGGGGTGCGTACGTAGTCGATAAATACCTCGGAAACTCCATTAACGACGAAGCGAACAACGCCAGCGTCAATCGCTGTGGCGATCAGCTGTGGTGCCCGACTCAATATTCTTGGGTCCTGAAGGTGACAGTGTGCATCGAACAATTTCATCATTGACCCCTCCCGCTCTCTCTCCCTCTCCCTCTCCCTCTCCCTCACCATCGTCGCCGCTTGTAACTATTCCAATTCTAATGCTACCGACTCTGGTCAGCAGTGTTTCCAATATTAAATTCTAAAATGTTACTTAATTTTTATTTATTTTAATTATTATAATTAAAAAAAATGAAAATGGTGTAAATTTTTTATTTGAAAAAATATCGGTAACAGTGAATTGCGCAATCGCCGCATAATCGTTTTAAAAAAAATGAATAAAACATAAGACCCACATAAAAAAATTAATTTTTTAATAATAGATAACACTCTTTTTCAAAACGATTATACAGCGTTTATGTACTTCAAGGTTATATGTAGAATTACTCTTCAAATAATAAATAATTCTAAGAGGATTCGTATCTAAGTATTACAACCATAAAGAAATTCTACAAAAATAAACTCATAAATTGAAGTAGGCCTTGTTTGGATTCAAAAATAATCTCAATTCATCTCATTTTATCTTATCTAATCATTAGAGCATTCTCATCCCATTCCCCATAAAATTTCCCAAATTTTAACTAAAATACATCATTCCCTAAATTTTATCCCAAATTTTACCTATTTTCAAAAACTTCCTACATTGCATTCTCTATATTTTTCATATCCTATTAAAATAACTTTTTTTCTATTCGTTATTTATTAATTTTTTCTCTCACTTCTATTTACATTCTTAACTAGTACTTTTTTTCCTATTAAAAAAAAAAACTACCACCTTTTTTGTCTTTTTTCTCTTCTTTCAAAAATCACATTCTACTACATTTTGTAAGCACTATATACGATTTTACTCCGATACAATAATACTTTTTAAATTATTACAATGTTACGAACAATAATTTTTTTTAAATATGTGTGATTTCCAACATAATTATATTTTTTAATAATTTTTGTCCGCATATACAACGATAATATTTTATTTTTGAAATGTAACAATAACAACTTTTGCACTTCATCCAACGTTTAATTCTTTTTAGCCTTCCGCCAACGGTAACATTTTTTGTACTTTATGCAATGGTAACATTCATCTCAATTTGTCTAACGGTAACATTTTGATGATCCTTTTGCCAACGGTGACATTTTTTATTTTCTCTCCAACGGTAACTTTTTTTGTCTTCTCTACAACGGTAACATCTTTTGTCTTCTCTCTAACGGTAACATTTTTTTCGTCCTATTATAGTTACAATCACATTCTCACATTCTCCTGAACCTAATCCCTATTTCATCTTACAAATTTTCAATTTATGACTTTATCTCCTACTCACTTCATCAAATAGCTTGTTCGTTCTTTCGAAAGGTGTTGTTTAACTTATCCTCTGAAGATGAGTTAAAGGTTGTTCTTAATGACGATGACGGATCAACATCTCGGAGTGGTCGCAATTGCCAGTATCGTAAGTATATTTGGCATGATCATATTCAAGGGCATGAATAGTTATTTCGCGACTATTTTTCAGAACTACCAGTATATCCCTCGAATCTCTTTCGAAGGAGATTCCGTATGAGTCATCCACTATTTCTTCATATTCTTAATAAGGTTGAGGCTTACGAGCCCTACTTCATCCAAAAAAGAGATAATGCCAGAAGACTTAGTTTATCTTCTATGCAAAAGATAACTGATGCCATTAGAATGATTGTGTATGGAGTAACTAGTGATTTTATGGATGAATACATACGAATTGGAGAAAGCTCCGCAATGGAGAGCCTAAAAAAATCCGTGAAGAGAATCGTTGATGTTTTTTCTAATGAATATTTGCGGCCTCCAAATGCTAATGATATTGCTCGATTGCTCGAGGTTGGTGAATAACGTGGATTCCCCGGGATGCTTGGAAGCATTGATTGCATGCATTGGAAGTGGAAAACCTATCCCGCTGTGTGGAAAAGTATGTACTCTGGCCACTGTCGTGAACCAACAATTATTTTAGAAGCGGTTGCTTCGTATGATATTTGGATATGGCATGCATTTTTTGGTTTGCCTAATTCGCATAACGATATCAATGTGCTAGAGAGATCTTCTATTTTCAAGGAACTGGCACAAGGCCGTGCTCCTCCAGTAAATTATCATGTCAATGGCAAGGAGTACACAATGGGGTCCTACCTTGCCGATGACATTTATCCAAAGTGGTCAACGTTTGTGAAGACAATTCCATCTATACAAGGGAATAAGAAGAAACATTTTGCATCGGCATAAGAATCAGCACGAAAGGATGTAGAGCGTGCATTTGAGGTCCTTCAACAACAATTTGCTATCATTCGTGGACTTTCACGAATGTTCAAGATCAAAGATCTTACAAATATAATGAAAGCACGTGTTATTCTACCTAACATGATCATCAAAGACAAGCGTGATAATAATCTGGTTCCAAACATTGAGTATAGTCAACTTGATGATGAAGTCCCGGAACTGTTGTGCAACGTACAACCGAGCTTATGGACTTCATCCAACGTCATCATCAAATTAGTGACAGCTCAGCACATCATCAGCTCCAAGTAGATCTAATTGAACATCAATGACAATTCTATTCCCAACAGTAGACTAGCAACATAATATTTTTATTTTCTTCATGTTAGTAGTGACTATATTTCAGTTTATCAAATTTTCATTCCCCAGACGTGTCATCAACAGAAGATAGAAATTATGAGATGTAATATCAGGGGTAATCTGTAATATTTTCTATAATTGTAATAGTCAATTTTCTGTTTTCAAAATATCCACGCACACAATCCAATGCATGCATCTTTAACCTTCTAGCATAAATGTTTAACAACATCCAAAAAAAATTAAACTATCTCAGTATCAATAACATCCAACCTTAGTAGAAATTATAAATAGTAGACTCATCCATACAAAATTGCATGAAACAGAAAATAAAGAAATAAACTTTTTAAAAATCAAATCACAACAAATCTTCTGCAGCATTGTGTCTCGCCATGATTTTCCTCTGTCGTTGCTAGAAATATACCTGTTGCAGTCCAGGCAAGGTACCCACGTCGATCATCATAATGCGCCCATTTGCTTCCTTCTTGGTGAACTCTAGTTTCTTCACCTCCAACCTTAGTCTCTTGTCCTCTTGACAGATTTTATTTCCCTCTTTTTCCCGGTCATATTCCATCTTCTCGGTCTTGAGGTGAAAAAACTCTTTCTCCTGAGGACGTGACTCCTCCAGAAGCGTATACTTCAGCTTGCTGAGCGCAACAATCTCCAATGTTGTTCTGCATTTGACCTTTCATTTTCCTTTCTCAACTTTTCTTATCATTGGCTGCTCCAAATTGATGACGTCATTGTCTAGAACATTCTCCTCCTCGAGATCAAAAACCGAATTTATTATAGCTCCGAACATTGAGTCGAAGTCAGGGTCGGGGACGGGGACATCGTTGACCTTTGCTTTGAACCCTCATTTGTGCAACGTTGAATCCATTTAAGTTGGTCCTTCAACAGGTGCCAACAATACTCGAACTGGAAGGAGCATTTATTTAGCGATTGGTACATGATCTTGGCTTTGTCAAACTTGCATGTAAACAAAAAAAAAAAAAGACAATTAAACCAATGGAGATAAAAATTAATTATTGTATAAAACAAGTAAAAGTATCAATATTCTACCTTGTCTTGCTCGGTTATGCCACTTTGATTCAACCCTTCAACCTGGGCTAGTTTCGCATAAAATTTGTTCGTCGCCTTTTGAATGGACGACCACCGATGTATTAAGGACTTTATGGTCTGGTCATTTGTGGTTTCTTTAAATTGCTAGAAGTATTCAAAAACATTTCTCAAAGTTGGGAGTGTTTTTTGTCTGTTCTCTGGATGGCATCAATACTACAATTAAGCTATGCGAAGACAAGTAACTTGTCTTCTTTGGAGGTGAAGTTCTCACCCCTGGTTGTTTTCCTTTCCCCGAGAGGATAGTTATGCAGTAGGGGTGGAGAGTCATCAACAGTCATAGGAGAGTATCCACTTTGACCACCGTAAGTGGGTTCGAGTTGAGGATCTTAACTTAGGAGGTTGGTGAAGTACATATGTCTAGGGTCTTGTGAATCCATCTCTAAAAAAGTATACACACACAACAATTGGTATAAATGTTAGACATGTAACAATAAAGTTTGGGTGATTTTGTAGGTGGCTCAGGAACCGAGTGGTAACATGCTATAAATTTGGCACTCTCCAATGGCTGCAAAACCGGTTGGCCGTTGGCCCAACTTATTAGCAGTCTGGATTACCATGCCATGGAGGAGCGTACCAAATTTTCTCTGTCACCACGAGGCTTTGTCATCATCACAACTGAGCGAAGTAATCCAACAAAGGCTAAAAGTGAGGCACATTACTTCTCAATCACAAGTCTTATACCCCGGTTGGAAAGTTAGGTGAGGCACATTACTTCTCTATCACAGCAAAATTAGCAACATATCACAAAATGGTTGCAAAACCTTAAACCCCGGTTGCCTTTTATGAAAAAAATTACAAAATGTTTGATGGTCATTCGGGTTAGGATTACCCTACCATATGGATGGGGCCCCACTAACACTTGTGAATTAACTCTCCCCACAAGTATACAAATTGCTATGTGTTGTTTCAATGCTATGTTCTGTTTCAATGCTTTGGGTTTTGTGAAGACCCATTTCCTGGTATAAAGTTATAAACAATTAACCATTAGATGTCAAAATTTTAGATGTAACATGCTCACAACTTGCAAATATAATTAAATTGCATGAACTGCACATGTCAAGTACAACTAAGTAATAAAAGTGTCAATATTCATGTTAAAAATGCATGACTTCAAGCAATGACAAAGCACATTGCATTGAAACTACACATAAACAATGACACAAAACATAGCATTGAAACAACAAATAAGCATTGACACAACATATAACATTGAAACAACAAATAAACATCGACACAGCACAAGGGAATTAAAACATAACATAACAATTGAAATAGAACATAGCAATGGGTCTGCACAGACCGACCCAAACCATTGACACAACACATGGCAGTGAAACACAACACATCATTGAAACAGATCATAGCAATGGGTCTGCACAGACTAACCCAAAGCGTTAACACAGCACATAGCATTGAAACACACATGAAGCATTGAAACACACACGAAGCATGCAAACAAAACATAGCAATGGGTCTGCATAGACCAACCCGTGGGTATACAGACTAGTCTTGGCATCAATCGAAACACCACATAACAATCAAACCAAAGAGAACACGAAGAACCTTAGTGGACATAGCAGTAATACCCATTTCCAACAAAAAAAAAATGCACAAATTGAAATCATAAGTGAAACCCGAGAGAAATCCAAGGTTTTTTTTTTTTTTCAAAATCCTAGATCTCAAAATCTAGCCATAGAGGAACCGTATAAGGGGTCAAATGGGTTAAAGAACCTCAGTGCAAACAGCCATGGAAGATCCTAGATGGAGGAGAGTTCTCCTTGGAGGAAGTCGAACAGTTGTGACTACATAATGGGCATGAGGGAACCCAGAAAATGGAGGACCCAGAAAATGGAGGAACCAGAATGTAAGGAAATGGATTGGACTTACTTACAGTGTTAAAAGGATGGAGATGAGGCTGTTGATGGTGGTCGTGGTGCAAGGGAGGGACCAAAATGACGAACGCAGCCAACAGTCGAAGGAGGGGGACGTGGGAGGGAACCCAAAAACCAACCAACAAGAATGGTTTGAGGATGCTACAGTGGATCCCCAAATATGGAGATCCATTGTGGCATCCCCATCCATTCACCATAAAATGGGGATGGGATGGAGAGGGGTTTGGGGATAAATCCCCAAATTTTTCTCCAAATTTTTGGGATTTTGCCCTTTTAGGGAATGTGCTTTGAGTGCTCTTACAACTTTATCAAACTTTCAAACAAAATATAATAAACAACTCAACTTTTTCAAATTTCAAAACAAAAATTATATTAAAAAATTATATTTTAATAATATTTTATTCAATTTTAAACTCTCATATCATTTTATCTCAACTCAACTCACTATTCAAACATCTATGATCTAGCGTACCACATCAAGTTATCTTAATTTGTAGATTTATTTTTATGAAATCTCTTTACGGCTAAAGCATTTCTTTAAGATTTAACTGAGATAGGCTAAAATGCATGAGCATCATATTATCTATTTATTGGTTAAATTTAACTTCAGCTAGAGATCAATATAAATTTTGATAGATACTCTTACTTAGCTAAAACATTAAAAATTCTTATTTTCGCTCTCTATTTTTTGCAAGCTCCTAAGAGCACTAACATTAGCCAAATGCCGGTGCATGTCATAATTTAACTAATGTGACTTAAATTTGACCTACTGGATTAGCTATCGCAAGACCATCTCAGCTAGAAAGATCAATAGTCACTTTCGCCTTCCATATCAGCTCTCGAGGCACTTTTCGTGCAACTGATCTCTAGGTCAGTTATGGCCAATCAATTGGGCTGGGCAGTAACTATTGCCCAGTTTATTTTGTGGCTGTTTGTTATTTTGGGATGTATCTATGTTTTGTTCTGGAATCTATTATTTGTGAAGCGCATTGTGCTGTTTTGTGAATGGAAAATAATGTTTTGTGAAGTTGTAATGGCTTCTATAAAGTATTTAAACAAATAAAAAATTTGCATTAAAAATGAAAATAAATAAAAATAAAAATAAAAATATTGTATTATCATATATAAAGAGTGCAATGGCTAATCTAATGTGAAGTTCAAGTTTTAATGATAAACCAAAAGCCAAAAAGTGACATATTAGCTGAATTTTTATCTTTCATGCTATTGTTTGAGAACAATGTTTATCTTGAAATAATGATGATTATTTGTCATGACATAGAATTTATTTTGTATGTTAATTAATCATCGACTTCATTTTATTTTGAAACAATGTTAGATAAAAATAATCGCTAGATAAAAATAACTATTAAATAAATGTAATTTGGGGAGAATAATAAATATAACCATTGCAATTTGAAAATATGACGGGAATAAGTAAAATAAAAAATAACAATAAAATAATAAAAAGTATTATTTTAATAGTTTAGTCAAATTTATAACTAACTCAATGTGAGATGCATTTGAAATAGAAATTCTATCTACCATCCTCTTAATCATCGTACATGGCATCCAATGATTCGATAAAAAGTAACGAATAATAAATAATTTTCTAATTATTTAATATTATATTATATTATGATAAAAGGATAATGAAAAAATTTGCTAAATGGCCTTTTTTTAGCTAATATTTAATTAGAAATATATAAAAACAACAATACTAATGATCTAAAGAAGCAAAATCTATTTTTTAGTTAATTCAGTTTAAGATCTCATTCTCTTATAATTAGTGACTCAAATTTTATGCCAAAAGAGTTGGAAATAGAATAATACTCTATTTGCTCTTAAGAACAGCTAAACAACTTCAAAGTACTCTATGCTCCGGTGATTACGGGTGTGGTAATTACTTGCGATTTGGTGAATCTGATTCTCTCAGTCTACACTCAATCTGATTGCTACGTGGGAGTCTAATTATTGTTTGCGTAAGGCCGTCGGTATTGTAGGCCTTAATGGCGGATGATTTGTCTCTTCATGTGGAAAATTTTCACTTGTAAAAATGGAAAACTCATAAGTTTGGAGGGTGAGATGAGAATTTTGTGTTTTGTTTTAAAGTTTAAAATATTATTTTTTAGTTTTGAGATTTGAAAAAGTTGAATTGTAATTTGAAAAAGTTATATTGAGATTTGAAAAAGTTGAATTGTTTATTATATTTTATATGGAGATTTGAAAAAGTGTAATGATGAGATGAGATGAAGATGAGAAATCTCATCTTGTCTTTACCCCCAAACCTATCCTAGAGATTGCGCTTAAAGAACCACTTCCAGTATTCACAGTGGATCAGTCTAATTGTTGCATTCTTTTTAAACTGTTATCTAGTAAGCTTGTTAACAATGAAACTTTTAACAATCAATGTTTTATCCAAAGCGGAGGAATATATATATATATATATAAGTATTGTATTGATGCAAGACTATGAAGGGAATTGTCAAATTTCAAAACTTTGCTTGAATTATGCATCTTTCTGGATTAGACTCTATGATTTACCCTTGAATTGTATGAATGGCTCGATGGTTCGTCTCATTGGTAACTCGCTAGAGAATGTAGGATGTTGTTTTACCTGAGAATTCACTGGCTTGGGGAGAATTTTCTAGAATTCGTGTGAAGTTGGATATCCTAAGCCTTTGCTAATGGTAAAATGATTGACTCTGTATAAATTCTACTTCGGTGTGGATTCAAATGAAATATGAGGAACTTCCAAATTTATGTTATTGTTGTGGGAGATTGGGACACGTCGATCGCAATTGTGAACTTTGGGTTACTCATCCGGCTCAGTTTGAATTAGGAGGGCTTTTTGTATGGAGCTTGGTTATGTGTTGAAGCCGGACAGGATAGCGATTATCCTGTAGGCTAGTTCCAACAGATGATTCACAGGAGAAAATTTGCCCAAAACCAGAGAGAAAAGTCTCTAGGGTTTAACGGAATATTATAAAATCCAACCAAAATCCCGAAATCAGTCCACAAGCCGGACTGTTATAGCCAAAAATCGTGTTTATCCGAATTTTGTCCAAAAATAGCAAAATCTCGAAAATCACTCTAAATTGAGATTCAAAATAAAATAAGCAATCTGCAAAAAATCCGGCCCAAATCGGATTTAAAACGACTTCCTAATTGACAAGCGAAAAATTACCATAAATAGTAAAAAATAACTAAAACTAGTGATTTGGAGGGGAAAACAGCAGAATTTGAGGTAGAAAAAAAGGCACATGGAGCTATGCTTGATGTGGACAGCGTGCGCGTCGAAAGGAGCTTTTCGAATTGGGGTCTTATGTGCGATTCCGACACCTGTAGCCAAAGTTATGGCCAAAAGATTGAAACACACTCAAAACGGCCCCAATGAGGAACATATCACAATCAATTCCTGCCTTTGCGCTGATCTGCCAACTCATGGTATCTCAGCGCCATCAAGGTGCAATCTGACAGCCCAACATCATCTATCTCGGATCCTCCTGCATCATGTGTGCATAGTGGCTTGTTGAGAAACTGTGGCCGGGTGTCACCCAGAGAGGATGCTACTGCTGTGGATAGTGGCTTGATGGGAAATAGAGATCGATTGCCATCCCAAAAATGATTCTACTGCGAAGGATAGTGGTTTGTTGAGAACCAGACATTGGATGACTAATGACTTTACGACCAATAGGAGGTCTCACGACGATTATCTATGAGAAACCCACCACCAGACATTGGTACCTACGGGGAATCTTTGATCTGTTGCTTTTTTAAAGTTTTCATGCCTAATTTCTTCGCATCCATCATTAGTGGGCTTCCTCTTTTCTTTTCTGAAGATTTAATCTTGTTTATATATTGATATAGATATTGTTTTTCATCTTTTCTTTTTTTATTTATCATTGACTTGTGGCTTTGTCAGCATATTAGGTAGCTCTGGCTGTATGGGTCGCTTTTGCATCGTAAAGAACAATTCTTAAATGAGAAATGCTACAGGCAGTGAAGTTGGTGCAGGGATTGAGCACACCTACACCGCATCATTTTATTCGTTTTAAACGCACCGCATCATTTTATCCTTTCGTGCGCAATCCTTGCGCCAATTCCCCTGCATCTATAATTTTTCTTCTTAAATTTACCTATTGCT
Source organism: Pterocarya stenoptera (assembly GCA_003123785.1). Lineage (NCBI taxonomy): Eukaryota > Viridiplantae > Streptophyta > Magnoliopsida > Fagales > Juglandaceae > Pterocarya > Pterocarya stenoptera. The sequence goes on along the minus strand of QEOT01008984.1, from coordinate 662,637 downwards.
TCCAAGCTCTCTTCTTTTCATGGTGATATTGCGTACTGAAGTACTGACAAGGATTGACTTAAATGAAACGAACAGTTTTTTTTATTTTACTTGAATGAGCTGCAGGGAATCTTTTACGAGTTGTTCCCATCTTCAAACTCTCCATTAGACAAGTCCAGAGGGTCGTCCACGAAGAAATCCTCGTCGGGAACCCCGATAGCACAACAATAGTCGTCCAATAACGCTTGCTGCGTCATTTCTCCGGCAACTCTCCACCCAAATTTGATTTCAATGCTCTCTCTTCCACACACTGCTCCATTTCTACATTCATTCAACATATATATTTACCCAACATAAATCCAATGTAATACCCAGGCCCGCAGAGGAGCAAAGGGCGTCGTTTAGGTAGGTAAGATTTTTTTTTCCTTTCTAGTTCTCTTCTCCTTGTTGAGGACTAGTCCCACATGGCCTGTGGATAAGGTCTTGGACATGCTTATAAGGAATGAGCAATCATCTTTTATAGAACCAGTTTTATGAGATGAGTTAGGCCCATGAATTTCTTCATGGTATCAGAGCATGCCACAGGACGAATGTGGGCCCACACTAGTTACCCTAAGACAAGGACTAGAAAAAAATACTGGCCTGCACGTGAGGGAGGGTGTTGAGGACTAATCCCACATTGCTTGTGGACAAGGTCTTGGGCATGCTTATAAGGAATGAGCAATCCTCTCTTATAGAACCGGTTTTATGAGATGAGTTAGGCCCATGAATTTCTTCACTCCCCACCCCCGACGGTTTTCCTTTTCCCTTTCCCTCTTGATTTTCACTTTTCTCTGTGTCTGATTTCCTCTCCCACATAGTTGTAACCTCCAACCCAGCCTCATTCAAACACCCCACTCGAACCCCATTCCATAATTGATCTCTTCATCCGTGGGTTTCATCTTCCCCGTAGGTACTCCCTCTCCTCTCATCACAGTTCCGTCTGATGCCATTCTCCATACACACTGGTAAAGATCTCACCTACCATCTCCCCATTTTACGCCAACCTCCAGCACTGCCAACCAGTCTTCATAACTGCTTTTCCACATTTAGCAGCCCCAAAACAGCGTAACAAACCTCCATCTCGGACAACCACCCCTCAGCCCTTCTATCACCTAGGTCTAAGACACTGCACCACCATAGTGCCGATTGCACCACCATGGAGATCACCGTAGGTCTTGGTCGTCCCTTACAGCAAGCCAAGTTACACCACACCAAAATCAAACCGAGCCCACCTCGTATGCATGACCCACTTGAGTTCGTAGCGAGGCAACCCATCGGACACAACCACCACCACCGTGACTCCCTCCAATACACATCAGCCCTCCAAACACACGGCATCAAGCCGTTAGCCTCTATTAAGGAAACTACCGTCAATGATTGTGACAGCAATGACTGAAATCAAGCCAAGCATGATTTAAGGACCTGCAATATATTGTGCACGATTTGAGGACATTGTTATTCTTGTAAACATTTACTTTCCAAAGACCACCCAGCTTTTATACTTACGTTGTATATCATAGACGTTAAGGGATAGCCTGTACATGGCTCCCATCTCTTGTAAACCTTTATATAAATACATATCCTCTCGATGGAGAAGTACGAGAGTTTCCCAGAATCTTGGTTTTATATTATGGTATCCAGAGCCTAAACGAGACCACTGTCTTTTTCTTCCAGACCCGATCCCATGGCCTCATCCTCAATCCATGTCAACCTCGATAACTTTCAGAGTCTTGTTACTGTTAAACTCACCAAAGATAATTATCTCCTATGGAAAACTCAAATCATCCCGTACTTGCGTGGCCAACGCTTGTTCAGTTTTGTTGATGGTACTATTTCCCCTCCCTCTCCCACCATACCCAATCCTGATGTCAATACAGTGTCCATCACCCCCGAAATCATCAATCCTAAATACACCTCCTGGTTTGATCAAGATCAAATTGTTCTAAGTACCCTGGTTTCCTCTCTATCTAAAAGCATTTTGGCCCAAATGGTTGGCCACTCCACCTCCAGAGAAGTCTGGGCAACCCTTGAGAGTTGAGAGAATGTTTGCCTCTCATTCTTCTGCACGAGCCATCCAAACTCGGCAATTCCTAGCCCTCACAAAGAAGGGCAACATGTCTGTCTCAGACTATTACCAAAAGATGAAATCCTTTTTGGACACACTGGCCGCTATCGGTCAGCCCCTTCAAACCCATGAGTTCACAGCATATCTTCTTGGAGGCCTTGATAACTCTTATGATGTTATCATCACTTCTATCTCCACTCAAGTGGACAAAATGTCATCTGAAGAGATGTTTAATCATCTCCTCGCCTTTGAATTAAGGATTGAGCAGCACCAATATGCTCTAGAAGCCACGGTTGGTTCCGTAGATGTGGCTACTCGAAATGATGGGCATTCGAGAGGTGGAAAATCCAATTCACAGACACGTTCTTCACACTAGCAGCAACCTAACGGCTTCAACTCCAACTATAGAGGCCGCGGACGTAGCCAACGTGGCGAATGGGCCAACCACAGAATACTTCATCAAATCCGCGCCCTACATGTCAGGTATGTGGTAAAAATGTGCACAATGTCGTGTAATGCTACTACCGGTTTGATCATGCCTACCAAGGCACTCCTCCCAACATGGCAGCTTACTTGACCTCGCCTTCTTCACCAACTGATGCCAATGGTACCCTGATATCGGTTCAACAAATCACCTCCACAAATGATTTTTGCGATCTCACTATGCACTCTGAGCCTTACAACGGCACTGATCAGATTCATGTCAGCGATGGGGGCAGGTTTACTCATTAAGAATATTGGCACTGCTACTCTCTCAACACCAAATAAGTCATTTTCTTTGCATCAGTTACTTCATGTACCGCAGATTAAAAAAAAAATTTAATTTCTGTAAGTCAATTTACTCGTGACAATAATGTTTACATTGAGTTTCACTCCTCCTTTTTTTTGGTGAAGGATAAGGCAACGGGGACAGTTCTGCTGCGCAGCAAAGCTAGAGACGGACTCTACACTTTTCCATCCCCTGCCACTCCCACAAGATAGCCTCAAACCTTCATGTCTACACTTATATTTCCCTTAGACCCTTTGTCCTCCACTGTGAAGACATTGCAACTCAACCCGTGCACACCATAAAGGAACGGTTTTAGCCACCTCCTCCACGCACGACCAACGCTCACTGTAGCTCACCCTCGAAGCCACACCGTGAACTTTGATCACCATCGTCGCCCAGCCACCAAAAATCACTACAAGCGGTGCTCTGTTTGCAGCACACCGAAACAGGGGAAGTATTTTCCCCCACCGTGAGTGACAACTCAGCCACCCCACGACACCAGCCCTACCTCGACGTCACCACCTGTACAGAAAGTGCCGCCGAGCACCTCAGCTGCCCCAAGCCACCGCTTGCTCTCTTCGGTAAGTTCACGACGTGCCCCACGGCCTCCCTCTCTGTATCCACTTTTCCTCAACGTTCTCTCTCTCTCTCTCTCTCTCTCTCTCATCACTCTCTATCTCTCAGTGCGCAACCGGCCAGCTAGTCGGAGTAAGCACCCCAGCGGCTCAAACCCCTCGCATCTCCTTCTCTCTTGGTAAGCCTTTGTTGTTCGCTACCCACAACGACGTTAGGTTAGTTTTATTTAAAGTGTTGGTTTGTTTAATTTTTCCCAATTCTCTAAGTCCTTTGCGTACAGTATGGTATTTTTTATTATTAAATTACACTTAAGCTCTTTGAGTTATAAGCCGAAGTTGTGTTTCTATTTTGGAAATAATTCTCCATTATGGGCTGCTTAGGTTTATGGGCCACAACTTGATACCATGTTTTTATTGTGTATATTTGGGGTCGAGATCATGTTTTTGCATGGAAACTCTTACAAGATTAATGTACAAAATAATATGATCATAGGATTAAATCGTGTATTGGTTTGGAGAAATCATGTGAAAATCAAATATTTTGGAGAGAGTTGATATTTTAGAGTTTCGAGGATTTTTAGACATTATGGAAAAATATAGAATTTTACATCTTCAGTTTTAATTATCAAGTACGTGTTCGAATGGATATTTACGAAAATTATATTATTATTTTTATAGGTGACAATTGATTTTCGTTCAGTACTGTTGTGAAGAAATTTCTGAAAAGCTAAAAAGTACAGGTAAGCGGGATTCCTATGCTAAGCTTTACATGGATTGTTTAGACTAAGGTTATGTTTGGAAAAGATATCTCACTCAAAATTTTCATCTTCATCTCATCTCATCTTTACACTTTTTCAAATCCCAATATAACTTTTTCAAATTCTAATTCAATTTTTTCAAATCTCAATATAACTTTTTCAAATTCTAATTCAATTTTTTCAAATCTCAAAACTAAAAAATAATATTTTAAACTTTAAAACAAAACACAAAATTCTCATCTCATCTTCCAAACATAATCTAAGGTTGACATTCTAAAAATTTTGCATGTTTTTGTTATTAAATGAGAACTTGGGAAAAAACAACCTCGGTCGTTTATTTGCATTACTCATGAAATCTGTATGAAAAAAGAGAAAATCTTTCTGACATGCATTGTGTAGACATGAGCTATATTTTGTCATATAGTATCTGAAATCTGAAAAAGAGCAATATTGAAAATTTGGAAAAAAAAGTTGTGCATTGATTTGGAAAGATGCTCCGACTTTTATCTTCAATATGTGAGAATGATTTGAATATGTTTCGATACTCTGTTATGTTTTGATATGGCATCTGAAAACCTTTGGCATGGTGTACTAATTTTGTATCTGACTTTGTCTTTACTCTGCTCTGTTTGGGTTGGTACCAACTTCTCTGTCTCTGGGTGCACTCACTTTGGAAACAAAGTGATTTTTATGTGGTCTTTCCTATATGCACACTCGGGGCTCCGAGAGTAATAAGGGAAATATTCACCTCTGTCTCTGCCCGGTTTGACCACTGGGTATAGCACAACCTTACCACGGGGGTGAAATATGGTCTCTGCTCTATGAGATGCTCTGTTGTGATGTGATAATGATGTTCAGGTTATGTTATGCCAAAGTACTCTGTGTTTTATGTTTCTTAAAACCATCACTCTCTTACGTTTAAAAACATGTTTTGTTTTGGATGATAACTCTGGAAAATATTTTGTTCGGCATACTGTACTTTGTAAATGCTCATGTTTGCATGCTAGTATATGTCATCTGCTTACTAAGTTGGTTATAACTCACCCCTTATTTTTACAATATTTTTCAGATATTTTGGATACTTCAGCGGAAGTTCAAGAATAGTATGTATGGGTAAGGCTATGTGAGCGTAGTGTATTACATGCAAAGAGTGTTGTTGGAGAATTTTATTTAGTAGTTTTGTTTTGCTCTATTGATGTAGTACTTTGGAAAAGTTGGCATTTATTTTGAGACTTTGTCATATTCTTAGTTAATTATTTTGGAGTAGTTGGTTTAAAACAATGAGGTCTATGAATAATTGAGGAATTGGAGTTTATACTTGTATTGTGAAGATATGATTTTAAGTGTTAAGAAGTAACTCTCCAACCCATCCTGGACCGGGGCATTACACACAAAGTCACCCATAATCCAAAAATCCTATATTTTGTTATTGTATTTTCTTTTACGCAAGTTTTTACCTTATAAAGATGAAGAGGAAAATGGAAACTTAAGAATGGTACGAGTTTGTTGGTCGGGACACTAAGAAGAAGGCTAGTTCGTGGGCTAAACTGAACCTCAGCTTCAATCATTTCAGTTTTGAGACAAGTTTCGTAAGCCCCGTTCTGAACACCAATAGCTCCCACGAGTCGTTAACACAACGGTTAAATCAAGATGATCCACCCACATTTGTTGAAAACGGAAAGGAGATGGACCATACGAAGCAGCATTGCTTGATAATGAAATGACCATTGGCGCATGATCAGACTTAGAACGAGATAAATAATGCATAGAAGAATCCCGGAAGCAATTCAAAAAATTTTGATCCTTCAACGTGCGATTCAATCAAGCCCAACTTCGAGCTAACCCATGCTGACCATTACACCAAGAAAAACTCTTACCCAAGAACTTCATCTTAATCAATCCACAAGAATGTATCCAAGAATTAAAATCTGCCATAGCCACCATGGAATGAGGTCTTCCACCTCTTCTTTCAATATCATTGGCTATAATATTGAAGTCCCTTGTCATTAGCCAGGGAATGTTAGAGATCCCATCCCTTTCCAAATTTTCCCAAAGACACCTTCTCAGCTCATAATTACATTTTGCATAGACAAAAGAAACCTTGAACCCTTTCAAACCATCAGAAACCATGACCATAATATGTTGATTACTCATAAGATTAACTCTTAGCTCCTGCATCCATAAAATCCAAATCTTCCCTTCCATTACGTCATTCAACAACAAAAATCATAACAAAGACTACATTTAAGAGCATCCGTAGAAACTGTAGAAGAAAATGTCTCAGCTAGTGCAAAAACTTTCGACTTATATTTCCTAATAATTTTCTTTAATCTTCCTCTAGAAGTCCCAACGCCCCTAACATTCCAATATAAAATTGGACTGATCATAAATTTAATTTGGAGGATCGGGTAATCACCCGTTTAGAACTATGACCCTTCACAATCATATCTTCAGTCTTCTTCTTCTTTTCATTTGGAATTTTTGAATTAGACAACACGTCCTTACTCGGAATCAAGGTTTCAACTCCTTTTTCACTATCTGATAGGCTGACCAACTGTTCTTCCTCCCCTGCAAAAACAGAGCCCTCTTTATGTCCGCTTGTCTCCCCATGATTCCTTGCCATAATTATCTAATCCCCATTAGTCCTCGCCACTATCTCTTCATTCATATCACACAACTCCTCGGCCATTGACAACTCTGGAAAATTAGTATTACCATGCTCTACTTCTTCAACCTGTTTGCCTTTCTCAGACTTCTTCTCCCAAAGCTCTAACACAAGCGTTTGATTCAGTGTCTTCACAGCAGTCCCACCTTCCTCATTATCTATTCCTTCTGGTTCCACCACATGTACTTCTTCAACCCTGATCGAATCCATTGATTCTGAATTTTCCAAAACCAACGCCTTAGTATTCTTTGCTTCATCTTCTTTAGAACTAGACTGCACATTATCAACCTTCCTCACCACCCAGTATTCCTGTCTCACAACTGACTTCTCCTTTTCCTTCCGCAATTTCTCCTTCTTACAAGTAGTATCATTATGCCCTTGCCTTTTGCAATGGATACAAAACGTTGTGAGAGTTTCATAAACGACCTCCTATAGACGACTTGAAGGACTCGTCGGCACTCCAATCTAGAAAGACATTAGAGGTTTCTTCGCTAGACCCAACTCCAAACAAACCCTCGCACCATCTGTTCTCATTGCACGTCTCGTTAAGTTATCACTATGAATAAATCTACCAATTGGCGCCGTAAGAATGCATAAGATTGAAGACTGGTAAAAATTCAGGGCCAAACTAGGTAGAAAAACCCAAACCTAAACAACTGAAGGTTCCTCCTCCTCATCAAAACTAGAGGTCCAGTGAAACGACCTATATTGAACACCATCAATGTCACAGACCTCTCTCAAGAACGCTTTATTGAAATCGTCCTCTGTCATAAGATGAAAAAAATACATTACATTGATTTCTCATGGAAGAAATGACTGCCACCCCCGCCAGTCCCCATCTATTCTTGATAAATATTCGGATAGCATCCAAGGAAGGGTGTTGATGCAAACCAACGAAAACCTAAACGACTCTGCAGACTTCTGAATCTCCTCCTTCGAGAATTGAAAATACATCTCTCTGTCCATCACTTTAGGAGCCCTCATGGCCAACGGGATCTCTGGAATCAGCTGAGGAGTAACAGACGCAAGGTTTGCAAAGGATCTCAGTTTGGCCGCTGGCATAGGACCACCAGGGGCCCCCACGACTGCCATGCAAAAACTCACATAAAACCTTAGCTCGCTTGTCGCCTATCGCCTAAAGAGAAACAAAACGCCTCAGAACATGCATGATATAATGTACTACAATACTTGTAACTTAATTTAACACGATCTTTAATTCGTTTGCTTTTAGAGATGAAATACAAAATTTTGAAAACTTTTCCAAGTTTTGTACGGCCAGACACTCTCTTAAAACAAACACCAATTTTTTTCTTTTATCTCATTTCATCTCTCATTATTTTATCATTATTCGTCAATTGTACCATGCACAGAAAAAGCTGCCAGTGGAGCCTCTCCTTTCTCTCTCTCGTGTTCAACTTTCGACAGCACATATCGTTTATGAGTGGGTCCCAGTGGTAAACATTAGTGGGTCCCAATGGCAAATACTCATTTCTCTCTCTTGTGTTCATCTTTCGGCAACAAATATAAACAAAAAGCTTCCAGTGGGTCCCAGTTTTTCAAATACTATTTCATAAAATATTAACAAAAAAAACACACAATTATTAGTGGGTCCCAATTTTTCATCTTTATCAAATACTACAAAAAAAGTCAAAACATTTTCATCTCATCTCATCTCAACTCACATATCTCAACACTATTAACACATATCTCAAAAAATCTCATCTCATTTTATCTGCGAAAACAAATGAGGCATTAAGGCTAATATTGGAATGCCTTGGATTCTAATTCATGTCCATTGCCCACATTATCTTAACATTATTCCTCCATACAATTCGATGTACAAACAAAGTGGAAAGACAAGATAAAATAAATAACCATAATAGATATCTCTCAATGTCCAGTAAGAAAATACTCAACATATCAATGTCCATTAACATGCTCAAATCATGGGTATAGACATAAGACTCATCTTTTCAACATGTTATTTAAATTGCAATATGATATATTATATGAACATTATTTATTTCTGTACTCTCTCCTTGAACTCGTATATTTAAAATTTCATTAAACATCTATTATATTGAAGAAAAATATAATGAGAAATTCTTGCAATACATTCTTAGTGGCTTGTCTATGAAGTCAACAGTTTCAAGTCCTAAGATAAATCTTCTCAGCCATATACCATACATTGTAACCTCAAAACATCTCACAAACTCAGCCTCTATTTCATATAAAACAGTAAGAGATGTGCTTTATACTTTTCCATTAAATAGCTCTACTAGATAGCGTAATACAAAACTATAACTGTATTTTTCATCATTAAAGCAATCAAACAAAATAGAGTGTGAATATCCATTTATCTTAAGAGTATCCATTTTTCTAAAGGTAACAATATAATCTTTAATTTTTTTGCAAATAACATGACACACTTTTCACAGCTTTTGGGTCAAACATCCTTGGGTTATTTTGGCAACAACCAAGAATGCCTACTGAAAACTGATATTCAGCTTTATAAAAGTTTGTGTAATCATTAAATTCCTTGTAACGAACATATACAAAATTTCTTTAACAATCTAATTAATTTTAGGACATTGTAAAATAATCAACATGCCACATTTTATTTTTTAAAGCATCCATTGACCAACAATTTTTCATGCAAAGGCTTTCAAAACTCTAGACAACTATACTGAGACAATCCTAACGGTCCTCATCTTGGTATTAAAATTCATTTCCAATTATGAAAGATGTTGCATTCATAAATTTCAATTTTAAAGTTTTTTAGAGACATAACTTTAATGTCATACTAAAAAACCAAGATTAATAAATGCAAAAATGTCATATATATACTTGACCATAAATATAAACGTACTCCCACTGACCTTCGGGTATATAAATCAACAATAGATAATTTTCTTTAATCCTAATGTAGTGATTTTATTATCAATCTTCAATTTCAATTTTCAAAACTCACACATTCTAAGTAGCCTTTTGATTGTTTCTCGTAGACCTCATAATTCAAACTTTTGCTCTATACTAGTTTTCACATCCATTTGATGTAACTCTAGATCATAAAGAGCTACTAATGCCATAGTAATCCTTTATGAGTGAATCCTTTTAGGTTTATCAGAAATCTCTCTTTCTAATTAATACTCATTTCTGAGTAAAATCCATAATTATATGTGAAGCCCAACCCAAGACTTGAAGCCCAGCCCCTTACCCATACGACGTCGTTTTAGGCCCAAAGGGGTAAACCCTAAAATTTCTTTTTCTCTCTTCTTCCCTCCTCTCTTGAGCTGCACCTATGACAATTCCCCGCATAGCTCTCTCTCCCTCTACAACCTATGGCCTTCCCTTTGCCCATGACCTTGGATCATCGCCACCATCCCCCACAGCCGTCGAGCCCGAGATTGGGCAGGTGAGCCCTAGGTCGTTGCCCATGATGTGGCGAAGGGAGCCAGAGTCGGATGGTCCATAGGGGAGACCGTGGTACATGCGTAATTAAAATAATTGTATGGACTTTATGTGGATCATGACCCCAAGCCAAGATAGGGCATTATCTCTGTGGAGCTCATCTGGTCACTTGGGAGCGTGTAAAACTGAGTGACTTCCCCTGAATTGTCGCCAAGCGACCACGGGCTCGGACAAGAAGGTAACTCTCTTGTGTTGACTCTGTGGCCTTTGTGTTGGCCCGAGGCTGGAGGGTGCCTAGTCACATATGCACCGAGCGCGAAGCCGAACATCACTCGTTACGATGTTACACACACGGTCGTTACACGTGGTGTGACAAAGGGAGCCAAAGTGTGCGGATGCTACCTAAGGGAGACCATGGTGCATACCTTAATTAAATAAATGGTGGCTTTTCAAACAAAAAGGTGATTTTGAGTGTGTGGATTTCTCTGTAAATTTTGAGAAGGAAATTAGTTTTGTGCAATTTTGATAATGCTGAAAAATCTCAATTCTTCCCCTTCGCTGTAAAATGTCCATATGTTTTTTCGATACTTGTATTTTCTGGTGTTAATCTATGGCTTTACGCCTAAGTGAAGACTTGGGGACCTTCCCCCTTATGTAGTGTTGATATTGTGCTTTCCTTTTATTTAGTGGGATGACTATATTAAATTTATGTTTGTGTTTAGGAGTTTTGGTGACTTATGACTTATTTTACTGGGTAATGTAATTTTAATTTCTAGTACTATTAGTATTTCAGACTGTCATTTTTTATTTTTTTTTCTTTCGCTGCGTTTTTAACTACACACCTATACTTTGCATTCTTGCACACTCATGCTTCCACTTTGCACATGGGGTGTGTGACCCGAGCAACCAGCACCCCGGGGTCGCGACTCCCACCAAATCACAAGTGGGGGTCGGGGGCGCCACATTATAAGTTTAACTTGATATTATTCAACATTGTCTTTAAAGTGAGGGTTTTGTCTCCAAGACCCATTTCATTTAACTTTTTACACTTTTCAAATTATTTGATGAATTTACAGACTATAAGTTGATTCATGGATTTCAATCACTTTTTAACGCATCGATCTTTTATAGAAGTACTTATTCCTACAACTTGTGAAAACATAAGTGGATATTTATTTGTCAAATTCTGAATTTTGGAAATACACCATATAATTTAACCAAATAACTAATCAAGAAGATCACATGAGGTTATTTGTTATGATGTCTCCATGGCCAATTCTTCAACGGTGTTTCTCTTATGAGGTGGATGATAATTTGCTTATTGTTTCATGTTATCATTGAGATGATCAAAAAAGGAAATACATGTCTTTTGAAAGATACAAGCATGCACTTCATTGACAATCACATCTCTAGTTTCTATGCTCTTACTGATTTTGCTAACCTTAATGAATTTGATATTTTAATTTCCTCAATATTGAGATCACGATTAGAAACAATGCAACCCATACCATTCAAATCTCCTGAGTAATTAATAATGATAATGTACCAGGTAACTATTATATGACTCAACTTTCTTTCATTTAGGTTATAAAAGCTTACTTTAACTTGACTATCCATATATGTATATGCCTTAAGTCAGTCCACAACTCAAATAATAAGTCATTAAGACTACCTTATTAAGAACACAATAAAAGTTCTACACTATTATTTAGAGTTTTACTACATTTTTTCAAGAAGATGAGGAAATAGGCCAGGTGACTTGACTCATAATATTTTTCATGTCACTCACTACTTCAATCAAATTCGATGATTTTCACATTTCTACCTAGCTGCATTTCCTTCCCATGAGAAGTATCTCAAGAATTGTAAAAGGCTTGAGACCTCTCATGTAGTAGATAGATACTTCCATACCATGAAAATTATTTATGAAGATAATGAGATACTTCTATCTATCAAACATTATAGGGAAAAAGGTCTATATGTGTCTCAATGCATTATCTCAAGAAACTCCCTTTTCCTTATGGCATATTTTCTTGATATGTTTGATTTTCTTTACTTTTATACAAATCAACACACAACTTGAGATTAGAAAATCTAAATGCATAAAGCTTTTATTAACTAATATCTACAACTTTTCTTTAGAGATCTTCTCTATTTTTTTTTGCAACAAATAAAGTTTTTCTTTAATCATGTTTCAAACCTTTGCGCCAAAAATTGTAAAATATTTTCATAAATCATATTTCATATGGTTCCAATACATGCCTATAAGTCTAGAATATTTTTAACAAAATCGTTATGAAGGAATAATGAATAAAAATCTTATTGGAAGAAAAAACGGAATCAACATAAATGACATTTTGAAACAAGTTAAAACATGAACATCTGTACTTGAGTTTAACCATAAAAAATAAGTATTAATATTCATAGAGTTTCATATGAAATTTATACAGACAAGAGAAACAAATTGAAACCTAAACATTTGCGCTCGAGTTTTACGTAAAAAATTAAGTACAAACAGTTATAAGATTTTATTCGAAACTTGAAAAAAGTTTACCATTCCCTTCAAATTAAGTCCTATGTTTATGACACCTAAACATTCATGTGTCCTTGTTTCTTTTAAAAATGAATCAACACAATTCTTATACTTTGGTGACCCTCAGTTCTTTCATTTCCCAAAAGATATACTTGTTTTTAAATACAAATTAGCAAAATAAATTTGTATCAATCTAACAACCATTATCAATTCGTTTATATTTCATTATTTTGATGAAACAATAATGCCTCTTTAGTAAACCATTCTGTACAAAATAAGAAGATTTGACTATTTTCATTCCTAAAATTCAAAGTTCGATATGTAGTAATTAATTACATCTTCTTAAACATTGTACTTTTTTGACCCTTGAGGCTATTTTCAATAATAATTGATGTTAGACTTAAAAGGAATAAATCAAGATCTAAAACTCTTAGTGTAAACCTGACATGCTCATCTTTTTTCCAAACTAGAGTTATTCTTTACAAAAACCTTGTAATGATATTCGTATACTTATTGCAAGAAAAATATTTTGATCATGCTTTGAGTTTGACACTTAAACACAAAAATAAAATTTAAACCATTATGGAAGAACTAATAGTGTCATCGAGATCCCTCCTTTGTGAGTGAACACCAATACACAAAATGTTCGTTCCAGTTTAAATTCAGAATTTAAACCATTATGGATAAACTAATAGTGTCATCTATATCCCTCATTTGAGAGTAAACCCCAACACACAAAATAATTTATGTAGTTTTAAATACAGAATTTAAACCATTATGGAGAATTTTGATAATTATGGATAAACTAATAATATCATCAAGATTCCTCCTTTGGGAGTGAATCCCAACATAGAAAATGTTCTCACCAATCTTAAATTTGTGGAAGAATTAGCTGTATCACCAGCATTCTCCTTCGGGAGTAAGCTCTGACATATAAAATGTTCCTTCTAATTTTAGAGTTTGTGGATGAACTAGTTATATCATCATAATTCAAATTTGGGAGTAAACTCTGACATATAAAGTGTTCCCTCTAATTTTAAATTATGTGGATGAACTAGCTGTATTACCAGAATTCTCATTTGGGGCTAAACTCTGACATACAAATTGTTCTCTCCAACATTAAATTATGTGGATGAACTAACTCTATCACTAGAATTCTGCTTTGTGAGTAAATTCTCGCATACAAATTGTCATCCAAAATCAAGTAAGATTTTGTACCTTTGGGCAACCAACCCCTTCCTTGATTTTGGTACAAATTACTCACTCATTTAAAATTAACATTTGTATATGTACATATATAGCCAACCATACAATAAAGTTCATAAAAAATATAAATGTGAATTTATAACTAATAACCATAATTCAAGTCCAAATTACTAATACATTTATATGGCTAACCATACAATAAAATTCATAGGAAACAATAACTAAGAATTTTATAACAAATAGCCACATTATTTCAAGTGCAAATAATTCATATATGGCATACCATAGAATAAGATTCATTGGATATAATAATTAAGAATTTTATAACTAATAGCCATAATTCAACTTTAAATAATTCATATATTTATTAAACATGAAAGCACATGCTTTGATAGAAAAGAGAAATAAATAATTATTTTTTTGATTTTTATTTTGTTCACCTGTTTGGGCTGGGCCAAGCTTCAGCCCACTACTGGTCCACATTCTGTTTTCTAAACAAGTTGGACCTATGAGTTGGATTAGTACCCAAGCCCAAGTCTTAAGCCCATCACTTAAACTCAAGTTGATGATAAGTTGCCCTACCCGTTTCTGTGACCCATAACCCGGAGATATCTTCTTCTCAACTCGTTCAGGTTGCGCCGCACAAAATGATTTTTTAGCCTATTTTCTGACGCAGCCATGGTCGTCTTTGGCGAGTAGATGACAGCAAGGCATCCCCGACGTCCACCTCCCACGTCTCCCTCCCTCTCCCGCTCTCTCTCTCTCTCTCTCTCTCTCTCTCTCTCTCTCTATACTTTACCACACGTTGCTGCGACTGTTGGGCCTTATAGCTCTATGTGCCACAGCCACAGAGACACCGACAAGGAGGTTTTCGGCCTCCTCCCTACACCAAACACCGATCCCTTTTACTTTATTTTATTTTTGTTTTTGTATCAAAGAATCATACAAAAAGACATTGTCGGGTAGCATCCATTCGGGGCTTCACAGCCCATAGCCTTACGCCGCCTCACATGCTGAGTTACTAGTGAGGGTACACCAGCTTTCTCACGCTCCTCTCTGCAATCCCCACCGACAGCTATTGATCTCTCACCGTTCTCTCCATCTCCAAAACAATACATCACAAAAAAAAAAAAAACACACACACACACATGCATCAACACGTAAATACAAGTGAAACCGAAACAATCAGATGAAGTTTTCTCTCATGCCCAAACAACACAAGTTTTTTCTCAGTCCGAGCAAAGATAACACTGGATTTTCCAGTCACACCAAAAGAAAATAATATAAACCAAGAGATGCATATGGGGGCCATGGAAGTAAAATCAAAATGCAATTATTAAATATCTATCATATATTTTATCGAGATTATAAAATAACTATAACCTATCTCTCTATACCACATGCTAAATATTTTAACATAAAACATTAATATTTGGATCTTCAATTTTTTATGATCTACGATAATAAATAATAATAGTTAGAAAACATTACCTCTCTCCATTACAGTTTGATGAAGAATCTGACTTGACTATGAGAGAAGAATTACCCAAACAACGTTACCTCTAAGTGTCTTTCGATGGCTAGAGGCACAATTTTACCGTAGGTGAGAACTCTTAATCCTCTAAGTGCTTACATAGACTTATGACCATTATAAAATCTAGAGGTAATAACTCATTTATTAAGTGATATAATTTGAACTAATATAAACCCTTATAGATAAATAAGGTTGTGTTGGACATTGAGTTTTAATAAAACTCATCCTCAAACAATTATATACATGAGATTGATTCGAGGACGCAAAATCAGTCGGAAGAAGTTGCAGTGACTAGTGGGGCTTCTAAATTGTTACAGATATGGTAGCTGTCCAATCTATTTTGGAGAAGTTGCCGACAGAATTTGGTTATTGAGCTTTCTTTCATGATGCAATTAATTGAGTTTTTCAATGTCATCGTGAGATAACGTTACATTATAAAAAGCACGATGCTAGCTATCTGATTGGGTACAAACAGCATGACTCCCTCCGAGGGTAATTTCAATCCAACGTACGTTAAATATTGGCAATTGAACCTAAATAAACCATTCGAACGTCGTTCAAAAATGTATTATATAAGTTGTCGCACATCATATTATTTTCGTTTTCCTCTCAATTTCTTCCCATATGCTTCCTAATTCACGCTTTAATAATTCTTGTATTACTACAAATATAATAATAATAATAAAATACTTCATTTGAAAAAAACTAATCAAAATAAATAGGAGAATGATAGCCTTCCAACTAGTTAATTACAACCAGTTTACCGTTAATTAGATAATAAAATATATTTTATAAAATTATAAGATGGTTTTCATATCACTTTTTTACTTTTTATTTTTGGTAATTTGCCATTATCAACGAGTTGGAAGGTTATCATTATTCAAATAAATAACTATATAAAAATTATTTTGATGATTATATATACAAGTGGAAGTTTTTTTTTAGGTCTCATTTTCTATTATTCTTTTTCAAACTACTCAATTTTCAAGACAGATGATACATATTTGTCTAACATTATCCTTCCTCACTTTTGGTTGGTTGGCCAAAATGTGCATTTTTCCTTCCGTTGATCGTCTTTCAAGATGGGTCCCACTATAATTTTCAAAGTAAAGTGTCTAAACTAATTAGGTTGACCAAAAGGTTTTTTCTTTCTTTCTATCCCACCATAAATTTCCAAATAACTCAAGTATTTCCAAATAATTTTGATTCCCTTTGCCTAGCTAATAACTCAGTCCAGGGAAGGGGTTAGGGGTGTCAAATCGTGTTAACGGGTCGTAGTCGTGTCGTGTCAAGAAATGTATATTATACTATATAGGTCAATCCTAACCCGACCCGTTAAGCTTATCGTGTCAAAATCTCAAACCCTAACACGACCCGTTAGCATAACAGGTTATGTCATGTCAACCCATTATGATTCGTTTATGTAAATTGGTTGAACATACTCGAAATTAATCCAATTGACCTAGTTAAATTTAGCATAATTTTATATAAATGTTAAAATCACAATATCTAGAAAAAATATAAAATTAACTACAAGTCCAAAATTACAATCCAAATAATAAAAATATAGAAATTAAAATCCCAACAATTTTATTTTTAGGTTTAAGGGCATAATTGTAACTTTAACTTTCTTAACGGGTCCAAACGGGTTGACCCGTTATCAACCCGTTAAGGCAATCGTGTCTTAACGGGTCAACCCGTTTTGACCCGAATCCGTTAAGACTAAACCCTAACTCGCTTTTATCGTATCGTGTTCGTGTTGGGTTAACGGGTCGTATCACATATTGCCACTCCTAGAAGGGGTCTTGCCAAGAATAAAGGAAGAAAAGATAAAGAGGGAAAGGAGAAACGAAAAAGAGGGGAGAGGAAAATAGTGTCAGGAAAAAATAAGTGATGTGACGTAAAGAAATGATGAATCGATAAAAGAGAGGGAACCAAAAGGCTTCACGGAGGGTCCCCCATAATAATTTCCTATAAGTTAAGTTTTTACAAATAACTTGCCTTATTCTAAACGTAAACTACGGAAAAGACTATGGATATGGACCGGAGCAATGACCCGACTTGAATCAGATTGCTAGATGTGAAATTCAATGCAATACTTGCAAACTACTGCCAACGTAGTACTGTTTTTTTTCTTTCATATTTTAATGTCCAAATATGTTTTAATTAGCTTTTAACTCTATTGATTTAAATAAAAGAATTGCACCTCATCACCTAATTTTACCGAGTCTTCATAGTTTTTACATCATTAGTAGTGTCGCTGCCGCATAATTGACCACCCAAGTGATGCGAAATGATCAAATTGGTAGGGAAGAAGTTACAAGATAATGGGGCTTCTAAATTGTCAGCAATCCAATCTATTTAGAGATTGTATTACTAAGTCAGATGCATATATAAATATATATATATATTAATATATATTTATATGTTTGTTGGCCAAAATGTCCATTTCCTACTATTTTTTATTTTTTGATACAATGGGTGTGGAGTTTTGAATTCAAGTTTTTCATTTGAAAAATTAGACTATATGCCATCAGGTCATCAGGATCTTGGCGTCTATTTTCTACTATTGATTGTCCTTCAAGAATGGTCCCACAATAGTTTTCAAGCAAAGTGATATTTTCAAATGAGCGGTGCTACTCTGCCGTTCCAAGTGACCGCTAGGCTAAATTGGTCTTTTTATTTTTTTCAATTTTTTTATTCATATTTTTTTTATCGTTTTAAAACATTTTTTAAAAATATAAAAAATTATCAATACATTAATAATTACTTCTTTAATCATTAAGTAAAAAGAAATTAAAATAAATGAGGTGTCAACATGAGATATCAAATTTAGGTGTCAAAGTAGCATTTTCCTTTTCAAATAATTTGAATTATGCTAAACGTAAACTTGGTCAATATTTTAGTTAATCCCTGTGCCTCATGTAGCTTTAATACTATTATAGTACCCTTATTACAAAAAGGAAAACATAAAAAATAAGAAAAAAATAAAAGTTCGGCCATTTGTGATAGCATCTAAGAGAGAGACACGCAAAGATACAACATTATAAAATATAAATAAATAAATAATTTTGTGTACTATTTCTTCATCAAGTCGGAAATTACCAACTACTACTTTTACTATGTTCATGGGAAAATCTATCCACAGACGTACATACATAAAACTAGTATAAAAATAGATAGACTAAAATAATCAGCTTTGGGATAATATCAGTATCTCTTATCAGTGTTCCAAATAGAAAGTAAAACAATGAGAGGTTGTTATGATCTCCAATTTCTGCTTCTACTACTTGGACTCTTATCATGCAAGGCAACAAGAATTGGATATAGTTTGGATTTGCGTGATTCTAAAGTCAGATGCATAGATGAAGTACGACAAGCACTCCTCCAATTCAAACAACACCTTGTTGATCCTTCCAATTGGCTGTCTTCTTGAAACAGTGATCATGAGGATTGTTGTAACCGGGAAGGAATTAAATACAGCAACCGAACAGTGTAACACCCTTGTATTTGTAGTTAAGTTTTGTAGTATAAATCTGTATAATGGCGTAAGGCAGAGAAAATGGATGTTGACAGGTGAATGGAAATGACAAAGTGGCTCACTGCTATTGGTTTTATCTCCTCTAAGGCTGACTCCTCTCTATTCACTTTTCGGCAATCTAATCTGGGGCTCTTTGTGTTGATTTACGTTGATGACATTATAATCACAGGCTCTAACTCTACTGCTATTGATGCCTTACTTAAACAATTTCAAGTTGATTTTGCTGTCACTGATCTAGGGAGTCTAAACTACTTTTGGGAGTTGAGGCCACGCCATTACCATTTGGCTTATTTCTTTCTCAACAAAGGTATAGACTTGACCTCCTAAAACACACCAACATGGCGTGTGAGGAAGGGAAGGCGCGAAATAAACAGACGGAGTGTGAAAATGGCCTGAAATGAAATAAATTAAAACACGGTAGGGAAGGGGAAAATACATAGATGAGAGAGAAATAATTAAAAATATATTTATAATGTGAATAGTTACCGCTAGATGGAGCGGTAACACTATAGAGAAAAGGAAATTACGAATGAAATAGATGATCCGTTGGATGTCTCCTTCAAACTACTTTCTTTAAAATATACAAAAATAAGGGATTTAGAGAAGCCGTTGGGAGTGCTCACATCAACTTACACAGAAAAATATTATTATTTTTATGAATATAATGGATCAAGCAAAAAATAATCTATCAAACTTATAAATGATAAATAACTTTTATTTTCACGTGTGCCTTGGTGTAACTATATATGGCATCAAAACGTGCAAGGCCTGGATCTAGAAAGAGTTTGAAGCCGAGTAATGCTTTCGGTGAGTTGACCTGGTTTCCTCTCTGCCATTCAACAACGGTTCCCAAAAGTCTTCAGGTAAAAAGTATTCTCAAATGACTGGCCTTTGGCCTTGATTTGGGGCGAGCTTTTAATGGACTAAAGATAATTCCTCCCGAGACCGTGGTTTCTACTTTCTTTTTAGAATGATGACTTTTCTTGGGTCCCCCATCAAATTTGCACAACTTTCTAGAGTGCAATAATTTCCAACGTGAATTCATACATTGCTCACAACTACCAATTGAGGCTGTATATGAACAGAAGTATTTTCCAACAACTAGACCCTTGATGTATGTTCTGTATCAAAGTAAATTTGTATTTTTTGTATTTATATTTTTTATATTTATTTTGTATTTATTATTATAGAGGTACTTACAGGCATTAACAGGTCGTTAAGAAATTTATTCGATCGAATGCACAATATTAACTACATGGAAAATGATAGAAATCCCGCTCCGTGTCCTGCTCCGTGTAATAGATATATTTTTATGTATTTTTTAAGTTTTTTTTTTAAATAATTTTTAATATTTTTAAAAAAATCACAATATTATTAAAAAGTACTTTCTTAATCATTAAGTAAAATAAAAAATTATAAAATAATATTTTTATTTTACTTAGTGATTAAGGAAGTATTTTTTAATAATTTTTTTTTTACTTTTTAATTAAAAAAATGTTTTTTAATAATGTTTTAAATATTTAAAAATATAAAAAAAATTATATAATTTTTTTTTTAAAACACATTAAAAAGGTGTGCTACACCCCAGCGGGAGCCCCAGCGGGGGATGTAGCATCACCCTAACTACATTGATCTAAAAGAAAGTATCAGAAAAAGTGTTTAATTTTCAATATAGCATACAAAAGATATTATCATTTAGAATATTAAATAATATTAATATATAAATTTATTTTTTAAATATTACGTACTAAACAACACTTCTTTATAAGCTCTTTCACATCTTATGAGACTTTATGTCATAAATTCCTAGCCAAATGTGCATAAGTCTGTATAAGGGCACTCACATGCAATACAAGTCAGGCTGCTTAATTATTGTCCCTCGCTTCCAGTATGTTCATCAGAAATGTTAATTTTAATCGTATAGACTTTATGATATTTCTCCAACGTCACGCCTCTAGTAGTGCCTCATCCGTGACAAGATTGTATTATATCTCTATAAAATAATATTTAGTTATTTATCTTATATCAATTATCAATTATCTTAATTGAAAAAATGAGTATATTATAATATATTATAGTTTATTATAATATTCCAGAATTGATTAGGAAATTCAAGGTATTTCATCGAACTCAAGATACATGTTGCAATCTTTTGAAAAAGGGGTTGCAAGTAAAATTGATTAATCACAAAATCGATGTGCGCATGAAATAGCGCAATGGGCAGCTTTCAATCATCAATATGGAAATTTGCCCCTCTCCACCATTCCACCAACGCTGCTGAAATTTCATAGTGGAAATGATCCTATTGGTTTGTAATATTTTATTACTCAAACTATGTATTTCTTTTCCTAGTTTTTGATGAAATAGCTAACTTGCCGGGAAAAAAAAAATTATAATATATAGTCATAATATTATAGAAATAATACTATATATTATTAGTATATTCTATATATTATATTCTTTATATAGTATGTAATAGTTATATACCTTGAATCAATGTAGTATAATATATATTATACTATATAGTAATATGTAATAATATAGTGTATAAACGTTCGAATGGTATAATAGAGCGTTCAACCACGAATACAAATGAGCAAACGGTCGAACAGGACGATACATCATTCAAACGGAACTGCATTATAAGAGGACCCAGCACCGTGAACAACTCAATAGCTCAAATTTGTTGTAGTGTCAGTTGTCTCCCAAAAAATGACCCAAAGTCTAATTTTTGGAGACAATTGTGACGAGGGAATGGAGCTCATGAATTAGCAACCCCACGTAAAATTCCATGAAAAATTAGTTAAAAATGTTTGCGTAATCGTTTATTACAAAGTTAATTGGGAAATTTGAAATTATAAATACATAATTACTTATATGACTTTTACACAGCTTTTAACAAAATATTGTAACTTATATAAATTTAAAGATTAATGCTATATACAATTATAAGTTATGCAATTATCGTGCATTTTTAAAAAAAAAAATGCGGTCTATTATTAAAAAATTAATTTTTTCATGTGCGTCTTATATTTACTTACTTTTTTAAAAATGAGTGTGCAGTATTTGTGCAATCAGTAATTATAAATATCATTTTTCAAATTTAAAATATAATATTTTCTAAAAATTACATTAATTTTATAAAATAATTATCTCTATATCAATCTTATCAATCCAAATGACTAAAATCGACTTGACTGTACATATAGCATGCACGAAAACGTGTAGTAGGGTTTGGATATAAAATTTTGAAAATTGAAAGTCATAACATCAGTCTGAAATAGTTTCCCCTACTACTTATTTCAAATAATTGACTTATGTTTCACGAAAAATTGACTTGATCAATTCAATCAAATTCGAGTGAACTTTGCGTGGAATTGAACTCTGATCTATTATTAAAAATTTAATTTTTTTTCATGTGAGGTTCGTATTTATTCACTTTTTTTAAAGTGATTGTATTGTATTTACGCATTCACGATTGCAACAATCATTTTTCTTTTTTTTTCTTTTTTTTTTTTTTTAATTTAGTGGTTTGTTATTAGCCATATCATGTAGGTCCTAGGATAGAATTCAAGACATAAATTATCTTTCATATACCTTTATAGCTGGAACCATTCCACAACAGTTAGGAAATCTCTCGGGATTGATTTCTCTTGATCTCAGATTGAATTTTGATCTGACGGAGGCACATAATCTTGATTGGTTAACTCATTTTTCATCTTTACAATACTTGGACCTAAGCGGTGTTAACCTCAGCCAGGTACTTAATTGGCCCAATAAGGTTATGATGCTCCCTTCTTTGATACTCTTGAGTCTACGTCATTGCAGTCTCATCTCCACAACGACTGCTCAGTTTCTTTCCATCAATGCTAATTCTTCATCACAACTTATATTTCTAGATCTTTCTTCCAATTATGATCTAACAGAGGCACATAATCTTGATTGGTTAACTCATTTTTCATCTTTACAATATTTGGCCCTAAGCGGGGTTAACCTCAGCCAGGTAGTCAATTGGCCCAATAAGGTTATGATGCTCCCTTCTTTGATACACTTGAGTCTAAGTGATTGCAGTCTGATCTCCACAACAACTCCTCAGTTGCTTTCCATCAATGCTAATTCATTATCACAACTTCTGTTTCTAGACCTTTCTTACAATTATCTCACCAGCTCAGTATTTCATTGGTTGTTCAACTCCACTACAAGCCTTGTTGATTTGTACCTTAGAGATAACAGGTTACAATGCTCCATTCCGGATGCTTTTGGTAGCCTAAATTCTCTTCGAACACTAAATCTTGCTAGAAATCAACTTGTTGGTGGCATTCCAAAATCTTTTTGGAATTTATGCGCCTTGGAGTCATTGACTCTTTCAGATAACAATCTCAGTGGAAGTCTTTACGAATTTATGAGTAATGTGTCCGGTTGCTTGGTGAACTCCTTGCAGAAGTTTCAAATAAGGAGCAATACATTCACAGGGTCATTGCCCGAGAGTATTAGAAACCTATCCAATCTTCAGACGTTGAATGTTGCTCAGAATTCCCTTGCAGGGGTGATCACTGAAGCCCATTTTTCAAATCTCATCAAACTGAAATATTTATATTTAGATTCTAACTCCTTGGTTTTGAGATTTAGCTACGATTGGGTTCCCCCATTCCAACTAGAAGTTATTCATTTGAGGTCTTGCAAATTGGGATCAGCTTTCCCAAAGTGGCTTCAAAGTCAAAAGAATTATAATGAGCTTGATATTTCTGATGCTGGAATTTCTGACATTATCCCTGCTTGGTTTTGGGACTTCCCTCCCATCTTAGTATATTTAAGTATGTCTACCAATTAGTTGCATGGGAACTTGCCAGACTTGTCATCATCCAGACTTGGTGAGTTTGCTGCTATAGATTTAAGCGCCAACCGTTTTGACGGTTCAATACCACCTTTTCCACCGAATGTGACATCACTAGATCTATCAAATAATAGGTTTTCTGGTCCAATTTCCTTCCTATGTAAATTCAATACTCCAATGATATTGAATTCTTTAAATCTCTCAAACAATACATTGTCGGGAGACCTTCCAAATTGTTGGACGCATATTCATGACATGCTTCTTCTTAATTTGTCCAACAACAATTTCTATGGGAAAATACCAGACTCAATGGGCTCCCTAGTCTCGATTCAACTTTTGCATTTAAGCAACAACAGATTTGTTGTAATGCCGATGTCCCTTCAGAATTGTAGCAAGTTGATAACCATTGACTTGGAAGCAAATAACTTGGCCGGAATGGTACCTCCATGGATTGGTGATAGCCTGCCAAATTTGGTTATTCTTAACCTACGATCTAATCAGCTTTCTGGAAGGTTGCCTTTAAGCCTATGTCGTCTATCACATATTCAAATCTTGGACCTTTCTTTGAACAAGATCGAGGGAACTATTCCAGAATATATCTGCAATTTGACCGCAATGTCTCGTACACAGAGTACAATTTCTGCCATATACACGGATAATGGAAAAAGATATTCTTATGTAGACTCTACATCCTTGGTATGGAAAGGAAGAGAGTTTGTGTTCAAAAATTCCTTGAGACTTGTGAAGATGATTGATCTTTCAAATAACAATTTACATGGAGAGATTCCAGAAGGAATTACTAATCTTATAGAACTAGTTGCCTTGAATTTATCGAGAAACAACTTATCTGGATTAATCACTCCGAAGATCGGTTTATTGAGAAAGTTGCAGTCTCTTGATTTATCTAGAAACCAACTTTATGGTGAAATCCCAATGAGCATTTCCAACTTAAATTTTCTTAGTCAATTGGACTTGTCCGCCAACAACTTATCAGGCAAAATCCCAACAGGAACTCAAATACAGAGCTTTGATCCTTATGCATTTTTGGGAAATCCTAAACTATGTGGCTCTCCACTTCCAAACGAGTGTCCAGAAGATCTTCATCCAAATTACAATAACACTCAGGGCCACAAGAAGGAAAATGATGATGATGATGGATTTATAACTAAAGGATTTTATGTTGCTGCAACTCTCGGATTCATTGTTGGATTTTGGGGGGTGTTTTGCATTTCAGTGCTAAACATACGGTATATAATGAAGCGTCTCACTTCCAATGCTCGAAGGATATTAGCATAGGCTACACGTGGCAACAGCTCTATGTATGCTCAGTTTGCAGTAAAGTTCGACTTTAAGGTAAAAGTCTTCTTCTTGTATTTTATATTCATATTCATAAATTAGCTAGTGATATACTTCACCACATATAGTATGATTAATATACATATATTACCATATATATGTGCGATGTTAGCATATAGTATATATGAATATATAATTATTGGCACGTCTTTATATTTAAAGTCTTCAACTTAATTGCATCCCTTGAATTGAATTATCTGAAATTAAAAATCTCATAAACCTTAGATTATATAAGAAATATTAGTTTTTACATATTGATCTTATGTCGAATTTGGCTTTAGTAAGTCGGTTCATGAGGTACATAGTATATATGTTTAATGGTTCATCGATTGTCTCTTATGCAAAATTATTTTAGTCCCCTCTTTTTATTTGTCCCTGTTGGCTGTGTGGATGCTTATAATGATGAGCTGATTTTAATTTGTAGTTTAATTTTTTAATATGCTTTTGAATAATGTTGTTTTACGATTCAAAACTAATATTTATTCATTTACCAGTGATCCAGCTAGCTAGCAGGAGACAGCTACATCATTTGGATAAGCTAGTGGATTAGTTGTAGTTTTTTTTTGTTCAGTATATTGTAATTTGTATTGATCAAAATACAATTATTTCTAAGTATGTTTCAATGGATGTAATTTTAAATTTAAACTGCAAACTAGCCACTTTTTATGATTTGACACTTTTGATTATAAAACACTACGTGGATTTTGTCAACATTCCATCCCCAAAAATCTAACCCAGTTTTAGAGTAGGCTGCATTCTGACCAGATAGAATAAATTAGTTTATGTTGCAACTAAAAAAAAATTAGTTTCTGTTTTTTGCCAACTTGGCAGATAGAATAAATTTCTCTAATTTATTCGGCCAGCCAATTTAAACCACCGTGCTAATTGGTTGTCATTATCTCTTAGCATGGAGTCCAATTTAAACTCCCTCATTACTCATTCAAATATATATTTTTCTAGCTAGACAAATGTGGAAAAAGATACATTTGCAATCTAATCCTAAATGCAACAGAAACTTTGAATTTTTCTTAACTTTAAAATTTTAAGAATTTGTTCTAACTTTTTGAAAAGCCAAAATGTATGTATTAATTAAAGCATCATTTGGATAGTGAGTTAGATGAGATGAGTTGAAATGAAAGTTGAAAGTTAAATAAAATATTCTTAGAATATTATTTTTTAACATTATTATTATTTTGAAATTTGAAAAAGCTGAATTATTTATTATATTTTGTGTTTGAATTTGAAAAAGTTGTAATAATGAGATGAATTAAGATGAAACACTTTCACTCATAGTGTGAAATCTCTCTATATTTTTCTTGTAGTGCTTTTCAAAGACTTTTATATTTTCAGTCCTATGCATGATTTTTCTTAATTTTTTCTTAAGTTTATTTTAACCCTTTTTTTTGTAAATTCATCATCCTTTCAATTATCATCTTCTAAACATCTCATGATGTCTGATGAAATGATTCACAAATAAGTGAAATATAATAAATAGTTTTCCAATCAATTAATAGTAGGTCATGAAATGCTGAGAGCATGATGATACTAATACAACATGATACTGATCAAATAATATTAAGTTAACCAGTTAAAATGATGCTATATATATATATATCGGTATATATCATTTCTAATTGAAGATGAAGAAAGACATATAAGATGAACAACACTTCTTTTCAACTTCATATACTGATCAAAGATTGTGGTGGCCTTAGCCCTTGGGTGATTCATTAGAACTGGACGTACCAGTATCCAGCACATGCACACCCATGTTTTCCAAGATTCAAGGCCCAAGACCTGGATCACTTAGGAACCGGTTGTTAAAAGATATACCAATTTAATTTGGCTTATATAAATTAAACAAGCAAGTTCGGTGGACAAAACTTTGCTTTTCTCTTTCTATTGATTGTTTTTCAAGAAAAGTAGAAACTATGGACATGTTATAAGTTATGGAAAGTTAGAGTATTTTAGAATTTTCATAATTTTCTTAGATTGGGTTTACGAAAATGAAAGAAGATTTTAAATTATTTTTAAAAATAAATTTTGTAATGAAGTTTGTGAAAATGGATAGGAAAAGTTGAAAACTTGTTTGAGCATAATTTTTTAAGAATTGTTTTTGTCAAAATTTGTAAAAGTTGCATTTACTTTTGTATTGGATAATGATCAAGAAAAAGGTTTGAAAAATCAATGATTCTAACCTAACACAACATCTAGAGGGGTTTTTCAATGTTACTACACTATTTAAAAATGTTCTTAAACAAGCAATCAATCATTGAAACAAATCACAGAAAAATAATCCACAGAAATTTGGTCACGAAATGGAAACTCAAATGAAGAACATGTTCAAAATCTAAAACCATTCCAGGTGTTAGTCACCACTTAAAATTCACTATAGAAATTTAGTTTGTTATAACCAATTTAGAAACACTCACTAGACCCTTGTAGTAGCTAAATCTGGCTTGCAACATCATGAGTGACCCACTCGATCTCTGCATGCATGCAACTCCGAAACTCCAGCCTTTCTATAGGTTCACCATAAGAACCTCTCGATCTCTACTTCAAAGGCAACTCCGGAATCCCTTCTGGCTAAAGAACATTCGCACAAACTGATGTAGCAGTAGTTGACCTCAACCATAATAGGATGAGGATCTGATTTCAAGAGAAAACTAAAGTATATGGAATAAAATATTTTTCACTCTTTCTTAGCTCTCTATCTGCTCTATACATGCTTGCCCTATAAAGAAACAAACAAGTTTCCTTTTAGAAATGGGACACAACACTAAGTCAAAGTCTTATTTTTTAACATTCGCTCGAGCGAGCTATCAAGTGAATTTCAAGTGCACATTGTATCCGAGTTTCACTCAAGCCATGAGTCGAGACCATGTTGCAAGAAATTTCTATCTGGGTTACCACTCGAGCATCTTGTCAAGCGGGTGTCAAGAAAACTCTATGTATGAGCTTCCACTTGACCACTATGTCAAGCGGGTGTCGAGAAAACTCTCTGTGTGAGTGTCGCTCGAGCTCTATGTCGAGTGAGTGTTAAGTGAAGTCTCTATATGAGCTTTCGCTCGAGCACCAAGTTGAGTGAGTGTCGAGCGAATTCTTTACATGAGTTTTGCTCTGCAAATGAATAGAGCGCAGATCGAGCAAAATTTTTGTATGAAGCTTAGCTCGAGCCATGTTGAGCTAATTTCAATCCCTTGTCATTTTATCAGTTTTCTTCAGCCACTCAAGATTGAACAAGTTACAACAAAATTTAACACATGTTGTCACATGAATATGCCAACACACTCATTTCAAATGAACAATCTCTTCCTTTGGAATTTATGTGAAAAATTCTCTAACTTGTAAATGAACCCAGTCTTGACAGATTGCAGGTAGAGTTGTCAAGTACAGGTACAATCTCTGAATAAGCTGGAATATTTCTGCAATCACTTAACAAACAGGTAAACTCACCAAAAATATATAGATACAAGAAATATTCTGACATGTTTAACAATGCCTGCTAATAATAAAAAAAAAAGAATTCAAGCATAGACATGACAAGTACATTTTTAATCAAGGAAATCATCATTAAGAAAAAAATTGAGTTTAATTAAGGACTACCGCAGTATAAAAAATTGTATTTTACAAAAAAAGACTTCAAAAATTTTCCTTTGTTTCCAAGCTACTCTGCCTGAATGTATCCTATCCTACTCCCCCTACATATATGTCACTTCCCCTTTTTGTCACGAGACAACAAAAGGCTCTTGCAATCAATTCTCACCATCCTCTTTAGTTGAGGCAGCTAGGACCTCATGTATGTCGTTGAAGCGACGTGTTACCAGCTATTGGAGGCTATCTACGTGAGCATCTAGATGATCAAATCGAGCATCCATGTGATCAAGATGAGCATTCATGCAGATTAAGTGATCAAACACCATCTGTATTGTTGGGTCGGTAGAATCTGGTGTAGAAGTGGATGGTGCCAAGCTGGATGGAGCAAAACTGGATGACCAAGTGGTTGGTGCAGGAGAATGTTCAATATCCAAAGGATTTGGACAAATGTGTGGACAACTCAGTTGGATGGTCTTATGACCAATAGAATTCTTAAGCGTAATTTTGGGCTCATGAGGAGAAATAGCAACGGGTTGGGACAAGGTAATACGAGTGATAATACATGCAAAAGGTAATCCAGTCCATGTCTTGCTAGATTTAAATGCCTCAAGAATAACTCGGCAAAGATAACTTCCCAAATCAATGGGAATTGATCAGAGCATAGAGTAAAGTAATTGTATCTAGGCCTATATCAGTATGATGGACTGTATGGTAGAGATTAGTGAGCATCACTTGACTGAGGAAGAGATAGTCTAGTGGAAACTCAATTATATGAAGTGGTATCCTACCATCCCAATTAATTTTATACCCACACAAGAAAGTGGCAATGGTAGCCTTATTGGGAGCAGAAGTGCAAGCATAGGGATAAGGGGGGTTGGTCACACGACGGACGTTAAGCAAGTCAGCTAGCATGCCCAAAATTACTCGAAATTGGATGTTATATAGGCTAACACCAAATGAGTCGTCTTTTGAGATAGCTTGAATATTGGAGTAAAATTCCCGAACCAACTCCACAGAAGGGGAGGGATGACCAGTGGTTAACAACACCCATTGACAAAACTAAAAAATGCGTGGCACTATGGTCTTGTGAAGCTCACTCAGAGAAATCTCATGTTCAACAATCGAAGTGCGATGAAAGAAGTTTTAAGCATAAAGTTCCCTAGCCTAAGCATCATAGAATTGTGTTTCGGCAGGAGCGAGAGCATTTTTCTAGGGATGCACACGCCGAGACATGGTAGAACTTTGTAGATAGTCCACACAATAATAAGCATTAAACAATGTGTGCAAGAGTGACGTGAATGACCCAATGAATGCATGCAATGTTTATGAGACCCAAGATGCCTAACATGCCTAAAAAGAGCTGTCTCATTTTGGATGCCTTAAATGAAATGATCTACATGCATATACTAGTGAGAATACCATTTATGATCAATAAAAGTCCAATGTGTGATGGTTAAACGAGAAAAAAAATATGTAAATGCAACAAATTGCACCATTTAGGCATTTTATCTAGCACTTGGTGTGCATTCTTTGCCAAGGTGGGAGTTCAAACTCCATGCATTTTTCATGACCTTCCTAAGTACAAACATCACTTAATAGTGATCGCGGTTCTTTAAAACACGAAAAGGAGACCCAAAATACCTCCCAAACTGAGATTATGGTGAACCACGTGACGAATAAAGCATTATGTTCAATACACTTATCAACCCGAAACATTATTTTCAATGCACGGGGAACTCAAACAAATGGGGACCAAACATTATGGAGATGAACAAAGATTAAAGTGAACCGTGTGATGCTCACATGGATGTAATGAAAACCAATAGGGACCAAACGTTTAACCTATGGAGATCCAATACCAAAATCCCTATATCAAAACAAAATTGATGGCTTGAGAATTCACTTACCGTGATTAAAAGAGGATTTGGTAGTAGGAATCAAATGGCCAAAGCATGAAGTGGTTAGAAATAGAGAGAAAAGTCGTGCAGGAGTAACTTTTAGGGTGTTTTTGTAGAATGCTCGAGCGGCGCTGGGGAGTTAAGTTTTTAATCATTCGCTCGAGCGAAATTTAAATGCCTCGAGCAACCACTCGAGTGAGAGACACATGTCTCGAGTGGTGTGTCGAGTGGATGATCGATTTGATGGGCAATAAACCCAGTATCACATGGTTTGACTCCAAACATTAGTGAAGACTATTTTAAAATCCAAAATGCACATAAAATGTAAAAGAGCATTATACTCACATAAATCACGTAAGTAGCAAATACAAAGTATCCCAAGTAATACAGATGTGCATGTTCAAGTAGTCCTTCCTCAATCAAGAAGTTTTAGCCTAAGGACGTGAGTGGGGTCGGCTATAACAAGAAACCATTAATGCTTGGGAAGCTCTCTCAAGATACTAGAAGTCAAATCTAATTCTGCTAGGACCTAGAAACTTCTGTTTGAGTTCTTGTATTAGTAATAGCCAATGGGTAATGCTGACCCAAAGGTTTTTTTATCCATCATCATTTTTCTTTTCTTTTTTTGATCTTTTTAAATAGGAAGAAAAATAATGATTTCATCTACCCCATGGTCAATTCTGTATGCAAGTAGAGCTCCCCTACACCTCTGATTACCACCCCAAAATCTCACAAGGTGGCAAAACATCAATTGATTGAGTAAGGTGTAATGTGTGATACACAAATTACAAATAACACTCATGTTCCAAACCTTTGTGACCTATATAAGCATATGATACCATTTTCAAAAGATACATGCACTTAGACTTTTCAATTTGTCAAACTAACGTCCTCTATCACATCCATGTGCACAACACTATGCATGACATTTTTTTAAAACATAATATGATGAAGATGCATAACAGAAAAAATATATATAAATATATATATGAGAATACCAAAGAAAAAAGAAAAAAGAATACACAAAACATAAACACAAAATATGCATGTAATGCATGCAATGCATGACTCTCAACCTTCAGGTCAACCCACAAGTACCAATAGTCTTTCTAAGACATTCAAATTAAAGCCCATCCAAGGGTTGGTAAACAGATTGGCTAATTGGTGTTCAGTGGGAATATACTCAAGAGACACAACGTGTGTTTCCACAAGTTCTCGAATAAAATGATGCTTGATGTCTATGAGGTTGGTCCTAGAGTGTTGGACAAGATTTTTTGAGATAGTTATAGCACTAGTATTATCACAATATACACTCATGACACCTTCAATAATGCCATAGTCACTCCACATCAGCGTCATCCAAAGCAATTGTGTGTAGCAACTTCCAACACCAATGTATTTGATCTCAGCCGTAGATAAGGATATAGAGTTTTGCTTCTTTCTCATCCAAGCCACAAGATTAGTGCCTACAAAAGCACCCTTCAAACATCATTTGCATGTGAGTATTTGAGGAATTTATTGTTCTTCATCTGTTGTAGACTCACGGCACAATAGAACCTTGAATCTACCAAGAGCTAAACACGATGTTGGATATTAATTTGATGAGGGATTTCAAATATTGGTGTATAAATCTGAGCATGCATGCTTTATTCCAAAGTTATTGATTCCTTGATTGGGTTAGTAATATCGGATAGCACCTAGAAATCCAATCCTTAATTCGATTCAAATGAAACCCTGGCCTATAGTCCAAGTGCTTGTTAAACTATTTCTTAGACCCTTTTCTTTGTTCAAAGTTTGATTGCATCCTTTTGTGTGAATCCACTTCAATACATACACTATTTGTAATTTCAGTGTCGAGGGGATTTTAATATCATTTTTTTTTAATCTTCAAAATGAAAATCAAATTTTCACTGATCCACAACCAGATACGTGCATCATATTTCTCACAGCCTCTGTACATATACTATTGATCATTTTATAATTTTATAAATTTTTCATACAGAAAACCCAGAACACAGGCAGCCACATTATCTTACGTTTTATTTTTGTCCTTACACATCTTTGCATCATAAAACTTGTGAAACCCATTGTCCCTGAGGAATGACCATCTCACCCAATACACTAGTTGTGCTTTTTATACTTGGAGGCATTTATTGGTGAGTATCACAATGCTAGGGATGCCATTAGGATTTCAGATGTTGTGGTTGTTATTGTGTTGTGTTGATTTCTTCATATGACAAAGATATGACCATGATTTTTCCAAATATAGTGTCCTAACATGATACTAAGCTAGGGCTTAGGACATGGTTGGATGTGAAATTTCGGGTTTAGCCTTGAGGGTAGGCAAAAAAGACCATAAACCACACTAAGGCCTGGTTTGTTAACACAACTCTTTTCATTTCATCTCATCTAATTATTACAACATTTCCAAACTTTCAAATAAAATATAATAAACAATTCAAAATTTTCAAATCCCAAAAGGATAATAATATTAAAAAAATTATATCCTAATAATAGCTTATTCAAATTTCATCTCATCTCATCTGTGTAACCAAATAAGAATCTAAGTAAAAATTAGTATGTGGGAGTCTCTGCCTTGGGGGAATTCTCATAGTAGATGCTCGATTTTGTGAATTCTAAGTTCATAGATGGACATAGAATGGAAATTAAATTAAGTATGTAAATTTTTGTGAAGTTTGGGGCCCATTTGTAATTTTTGTTTAGAGGCTTATTTTCAATTTTCCAAGAGTTAAGGAGCACTTTTGCAATTACTGTTCTAGGATAGTAAGTTACAATTTTATATAGATAAATGAGAATTTCAAACCTTAGATTATCTCTCGTTTCTGCCCGCTCTACATTATTACGTAAGGATATTAGTAAGTTAGTTTCTAACATACTCTTAATGTATTACAGTATGTAAGATGGCAACTTGATGGAAATGAACCATGTTATAATTATATGTTGATTATATTCAAAAATTTTATGCTATGCCAAGTTGTCATATGTATCAAGCATGACTATTTGCCACATAGCACAAATAAATGTCATGAAGCATACGAGTCTGTCATGAAATATTTTTCTGAGTCAAGCATGAAATGTTAAGTTTTATCATACCCCAAATGCTAGGATGAGGTATTATCCTAGTCAAACTCTCCAATCCACTCTGAAGTGAAATAAAATGCTACGGTGGAAGTGTTACGATCTGCCGTAACCCAAAGGGTATTACTGTGAAACCATAATCTAAAGGGTACTCATGGTGAAGACGTTCTGAACTACCTGAGTACTCCTTCTCTAAACAAGAATGAATGCAATCTATTTATGAAAGCAAGTATATCATGAAGTATGAAAAACTCTAATGTCAATAAAGTTATGTTTTGCAAAAGCAAGTCCATGTCTGCCATGCATATATGCCATGGTTATCATCAAGCATGCTTGATATATGGTTGGTAACTTAGACATATAACTTGCTTAAATATGTAAAAAACCACACCGTGGTAGTCCCAACTACCATTCCCACCCGAAATAGTAGATTTTATTCTAGGCAAGGATGACAAAGGAAATGCAGAGCGTGAGGTATTCTTTGGTATTATGAAAATACCTCACTACTATTTATTATTTTATTATTACTTTTCACATACTTTTCACTACTATTCAATATTCTATCATTAATTTTTCATTATTTTTTCACTACTATTCATAGAATATATGAGAATACCTCACACTTTGACCTTCGTCAAATCCCAAGCGGAGTTTGTAGCCTTGTATTGCATTTCCTAACACTTTGACCTCCATCAAATCCTAAGCGGAGTTTGGGGATATCACATGGCCCCATGCAACGTGCCATGGAGTTCTATCTGGGTGAGTTACACAGGGCGAGGAAAGCAGATTGTTGGGCATCAAGTGGTTGTTGAAGGAAAAATACTTGCACTCCAACCAACCTTGCTCAACCAAGACTAGGGTGATTAATAAATATGGTGGGTTTATTGTCCACCATGGGAGCAGTGAGCCTTGGCGGGCAGACCCAGTGCTTGCCCTTCGCTTCTTTTACTGGCGGGTTGCCCTCCTGCTAGCCTTGCTTGAAGCCACGGGTAAGGTGGCACCTGATGGCGACGAGCTGGGATGTGGCAAGGAGCACACTAAGCATGGCAGGCTCAACCCATTTTAAATTTCTATAGGTGTATGGCATATGGGTGGGGAGTGGTGGTATTGATCTCAGCACGAGGCGAGGAACGCCATGATGGCTATAGAAATAACAGTCGAATTAGGTGGTACTCATCAGCGGCTTTTGTGGTGAAGGAAGGTGATCTGGTTGAGTAAGCTCCCATCGTGAGTACCGACGATGGTGGTGAGGAAAATTCTATGGTCAAGGATCACTACGCTTGCAACAGAAAATGCTAATGAGTCATGTGGTGGGCGATGGTGGCTTTACCCGCTAATGGTGGTCACGACAAATGCAGAACTATGAGGACTTCCTGCCAACCTCTAGGACATCCAAAGATGACGAATTGGTAGGAAACTCTTGTCGTCTTCGTCTGCTCGTCTACGGAGGTAATTGGATTCGGCCCACATTGCATAGGGGCGATGGTAGGTTGCATGCCCGCCATCGTGCATCTCTTGGATGCATGGCGACGTGGACCCTTTACATGGACAGTGCACTATGGCGGCAGGGGACTGGCGAGAGGCCTTGCCATCCCTGTCTGGTCGTCTGGGATGGTGGCCAGCCTCAAACCACACTACACAATTGGGGTGGCGGGTAGTAAGCCCGACCCCATGGGTCTCCTACGTGCATGGTAACAGCATGCACAGTGCACTCCAACCTCCCCTTGAGTTCTCTATTTTTTGTTCCTTTTTTGACTAATAGTTCTAGGAAATGAAAAATAACATTTGAAAAGTTAGAGAGAGTCTTATCTTCTTCTTTGGGGGTGATCTACCATCATCGGCCCATGGTAATGGCTAGAGCGTTGGTTGTGTTCATCCATGGCAGTAAATAATAAATAAAATATAAATGGGAGAAAATATATAGATTTACATGCTTCGACATAAAACCTATGTCCACGGGATATTTGGAGGGCGAGTCCACTATAATGGGTGATTTGTACAATCTCTCATGACCCCTCGCATCTCTTAGAACAATGCAAGTCGATGACCCTCTTGCCTAGAAAAGATAATGCCTCTAGAGTCCTCGTTGAAGGTAGAAAAAGCATTCCAACAGTCCCCTAACGTCTATATGGAGGGCCTCTTTTATTAAGGCCTTTGGAGTGGTTGATCTCCAGCCAACTTTATGTCACTCTCACCTTTACATGTCTAACTTAACTCCCTATGTTTCAGCTCTTGTCATGTCTTTCATTTTCCTCTTTTCTCTCCTACTTTTGATGAGTGTCACCCAGTGGGTTGGCCTAGAACATTTTATCCCTAACAAATATAATAAGAAAATACTTGATTAGAGATAAATAACCATACAAAAATTATTTTGATGATTATATTAAGTGGGAGTTTTTTTCTTTCATATTTTAATGTCCAAATATGCTTATACAAAAATTGTTGCGAGTGGGAAGTAGGGTTGTAAAAGAAACCGCAAAACTGACCAGGACCAACTCAGATTGGCCGAAACTACAGGGAACTGGCCATTAGAGTGGTAATTTAACAAAACCAGCGTCGGTCGGTTCGGTCCCAGTTTGAACCGGGAAAAAACCGTTGAACCAGCCAATGTAATATACCTATGTTTTTAAATATATATACCATTCTAAAATGACGTTGTTTCACTTAAATAAGTGAAACGGCGTCGTTTTGCTTCTATAGTTTAAAAACAAATAAAGGGAATGACACCATTTAGTTTATGCCAAACGGCGCCCTTTTACCTAGGGTTTAAAATTCCCGTCCCTACCCTCCTCCTTCTAGAAGTCGACTATCGAGCCCTCACTCTCAAGTCTCAGCACTCAGCCGTTAGCCCTCCCTTTCTCCTCTCTAGCGGCAGCCACTCTCCACTCTAGTCTCCACTCTCCAGCAGCATCAACAGTGGTAGCGGCCCAGCCTCTACGTCCCTTCGTCAAACGGCACATCCCATGCCCACGAACCCACAACAAAATTACTTCGATTTTCAATAGTTTGAGGTATGATTTTTAGTAATCAGTAGTGAATTAGAGATTTTAGGTATGAGAATTTTAGTGATTAGAATTTTATTACTTTGAATTTCATCAATATATAAATTAGGGGTTTTAGGTATGAGAATTTTATTGAAAACCGACTCCTTGTTATTTTACCAAGCTTGGAAACATGAAGAGATTTTACTTCGAATTTCATCAATATATAAATTATAACCTACAACAAATTGGAAATATATAGCTCTGTACTTCATGTGAATTGGTAGTGTGAACTATGAATTAGTGGTAGTGTCGTAGAATTGGCAGTGTGAACTGTGCAGTCAGTGAAAATTTGAAAATCATGTGAAAATCAAATTCATGTGAAAATCATGTGAAGTCAGTTTTGTAAAGCTGTAGGAATAAAGATAATGAAATAATTTGTGAGGTTAATGAGCGATCTAAAATCTAGATTAGAGTCTTAGACTTATGATATTTGCCACGTTGCAAACTAGCTGCTGTGTAATTGTGTTGATTTTTTTTTTATTTTTTGTTTGTTTTAATTGTTGTGTAATGATGTGGTATATATAATTTTTCACATGTTAGATGAATTCTTCGTCAAGTCCAATTGATCTTGAATCGAACTCCCAAATAATTAATTTGGAAGTAACCCAAACACCAAAACCCTCAAGTGCCCCTAATAGTAGTAATTGTCCACTTCCTAAGAAATGGAAGGGGAAGAATCCGTCAATTGTTTGGGACCATTTTACAAAAGTTGAAGGTTGTGCCGTAGATGATCCTAAGGCCAAGTGCAATTATTGTGACAAGATGTACGCTTGCCACTTAAAGACGAACGGAACTTCAACCATGCAAAACCATTTACCTTCATGGTCCAAAAATTCTCATAAACGTGAACCTTTGGATAAATATCAAACCACATTGGCAGGTGAGGCATCCTCAGTAGGGTTTGGAGAGAGTGATAGTTTGTTAAGGAATCTTGTAACCCACAAATATAGTGAAGAGGCTGTAAGGTTGGCGCTTGCGGAGATGGTAATCATCAATGATTTAAGAAGATGGTTTGGTTGCTTGAACCTAGATTTAAAGTGCCATGTCGAGTCACGGTTGCAAGAAATTGTATAAAACTATTTGCATCTGAAAAGGCCAAGCTTAAAAAGTTGCTTAAAGATGGGGGAATGAGGATTTCATTAACTACCGATACGTGGACATCGGTACAAAATCTTAATTATATGTGCCTAACTGCACATTTCATTGATAGTGATTGGAAATTGCAAAAGAAAATCATTAATTTTTGTTTAATCCCTAATCTTCGAAGGGATACTATCGGGAACTATCTTGAATGGTGTCTCCTTCAGATTGATAAAATATTTACTATTACTGTTGATAATGCTAGCTCAAATGATATTGGAATGTCATATTTGACGCATTTTTTGACGGGAAATATGTTGGGGGAAAAGTATATGCACATGAGATGTTGTGCTCATATTTTTTAACCTTGTCGTGAATGAGGGTCTTAAGGGTCATATTCCATTGTGCAAACCCAATGGAATTCAATTTACATAATGTTGGAGGCGGCTAAGAAATTTGAGAAGGCTTTCAGGCGGATGGAGAGTGAAGACTGCAATTTTCTCTCTTACTTTAAGGATGGAAACATTGGGCCTCCTAGAGCTGACGAGTAGGAGATGGTGCGAGTTTTTGTGAAATTTTTAAAAATGTTTTATAATGCCACTTGTCAATTTTTTGGGTTTTTATATGTCACGACAAACACCAATTTTTTAGAAATTTGTATGCTAAAAAAAGAGTTGGTTAGGTTGAGTGAGAGTGAGAATAGTTGTTTGATGAACATGGCCATAAGCATGAGAGTGAAATATAATAAGTATTGTGGTTCATTGGATATGATGAATTTGTTGTTGTTGATTGCAATTTTTCTTGATCTACGTAGTAAGTTAGGGCTTCTTATTTTCCACCTGAAAAAAATTCATGATGCCAGTTGGGTTAAAGAGTTGCTGTCGAGTGTGAGACAATTATTATTTGACATGTATGCGGACTATAATGCTACGTTCGGTTCTACCTCGACTAGCAGAGAACATGTTCCTCCTCTGGCATCTGCACCCACAAATGATGGTGAAGACAATCATGAGTCACAACTTTTTTATGAGTGGTTGCTAGCAACGACTGCCACTGGATCTACAACTACCAAAACAGAGATAGACTGATATTTATCAGATGGTTGTGAGGCATTCAGCCAATCTTTTGACTTGTTGAATTGGTGGAAAGTTAATGAGCCTAAGTATTCTATACTTGCAAGGGTTGCACGAGACGTGTTAGCCATGCCTGTTTCCACGGTTACATCAGAGTCAGCATTTAGTACAGGAGGTCGTGTACTTGATCCTTTTTGGAGTTCATTGGCTCCGAGAACTGTTGAGACACTTATTTGTACTCAAAACTGGTTGTGACATCTTTCAAAGCCAATTAATATTCGAGAGTCCATGGATAATGTTGAGAGCTTTGTGGTAGAATCTGGTAATGTTTTTCTCATTCAATTTCCATATTCATTCACTTTTATAATTTAATTTAATTTTTTTTCATTATCCTAATTTATTACTATTGATTATTTGATATTTTTCTATATAGAGTTACGAGCATCGTTCATCACAACTATTAATGACCGAAGAGTCGAAGATTGCATTGGCCCTTGGGAATCTATTTAGAATCTTGAAGAATGGAGATTTGTGAAATTTTATTCAAGAACAATTGTTGTTTACTTGCTTAAGACAATTTGGCTTTGTTTGTAATGTGTATTAAACATCTAGTGGAGTTTTTTTTTTTTTTTTTAGTTATATAGTAATTAGAATATAAGATAATAAGACTATAAAGTATAAGTAGTATTAATAGTATATATGTAGTAGTTATTAGTTACTAATAGTATACATGGCATTAAAATTAAAATGAAATTGAATATTTAAAATTAATTTTAAAAATTCAGCAAAAGAAGTCCAAAATGTTGATGATCTTGAATAATAAATTGAGCCCAAAAAGATGTTGAATTGGGTTTTAAAATAGCCCAAAATAAATGGCCCAAACCGCTAAACTAACTGTGAACCGACCGGCAACCAATCCTGTACAAAATGAGTTACAAGACTCCGTCACTTTTTTGTAACTAGGTATATATAGCTTTTGAAGATAAGATTGAGGTTGCTGGAAATAAAGCTAAGAACGTCCCAACCCAAAATGCTTAGAAAGATTAAAGAAAACATAGAAATGGGAAAATTACTTATATTTTAATCCCTTGAACTATTACCACTTTTATAATCGGAATATCAAACTATCATTTCCATCTTGCCTCCCAATTTGAAAAATAACTATACCCAGTACTTGCTAAGATCTAATAGTTCAATAGACCAAAAAAATAAAAAAAAAAGTGACGTGGCATAATCGATCTTAACCATGGAATCTTAAAAGGTCGAGTAAATTGCAAGGAAAGTGGTAATATGAAGATGTAAAAATAATAATTTGATAGATTAAGTTTCGTTGGGATAGTAAGTTGAGATGAGATGAATTGAGATGTTTGTGAATATTGTAATAAAAATAATAAAAATATTATAAAATTAAAATATTGTAATAATATAATTTTTATTTTAAGATTTGAAAAAGCTGAACTGTTTTTTTGTGTTTTATTTGGAAGTTTGAAAAATTATAATAATTAGATAATGATTAGATGAAAAAGTTAAAAATTTGAAATTGAAAAGTATTTATGTTTGTAATGTTTGGATATTGAGATGAGTTGAGATGGAAGAATCTCTTTATTCAAACCAAGCTTTAAAATGTTGAGTGTTTGAATATAAAAGATGATATCTCTAAAACTAAAACCATTTCATCTGAGTTTATTTCATGTCGAACTCATGAACGGCTTGAAATATATTACCTTCCTTGGTACTACAATAATTTCATTTCAAGTTTAATATAATCTTTACTATTTGATAGTTAGATGGTTATATTGTTTAATCAAATTAAAATATAGTTTGATGATCATATTGCAAACTGCATACGTATGGTTACAGGCTTGTTTGCTTTACAAATTTCAAATAAATAAATGAATAACTTCAATCCAAAAATCTTCCATTCTAAAAAAAAATTATTAAATAAATGAACGGCAAGAACTTCAAATTTCTATTTCAATTTTTCTTCCTAACGTGGATAGGATCAAGATTGTGGTGGCCTCAAGATGATTCATTAAACTGTAAACCTTTTTTCTTACGTTCTAGGCCCAAGTGCCAAGCCCTAGGCTAATTATATTATGGACAGTGATAACCTTTCAATTAGTTTACAACCATTTTATAATTAATGTAATAAAATATATTTTATAAAATTATAAGATGGTTTTCATTTCGCTTTTTTATTTTTTATTTTTTGTAATTTGTCATTATTTTGATGATTATACAAGTGGAAGTTCTTTTTAGGTCTCCTTTTCTATTATTGTTTTTCAAACTACTCAATTTTCAAGACAAATGATACATATTTGTCTAACATTATCCTTCCTTACTTTTGGTTGGCCAAAATGTGCATTTTTCCTTCCATTGATTGTCTTTCAAGAAGGGTCCCCCACAATAATTTTCAAAGTAAAGTGTCTCAACTAATGCCGTCGATCAAAAGGTTTTTTCTTTCTTTCTATCGATCGATTGTCATTCGAGAAGGTATCCCACCATAAATTTCCTAATAACTCAAGTCTTTCCAAATAATTTTGGTTCCCTTTGCCTGTAGATAGCTAGATAGGTTTGAAATTGAATGCAATACTTGTAACTACTGCCAATATATATTAAAAGGGATAAAATATACCAAGCTTAAAGTAAGCTTACTAGCCCAATCCAGAGAGAGAGGCCTCATCAAGCAAAAAGGAAGAGGAGAAAGGGAGAACGAAAGAGTGGCGAGAGAAAAAGAGTGTCGGAAAAAAAAAAAAAAGGAATGTGACATAAAGGAGGCAGGATGTTGTGACCTCTTGGAGAGAAGGGAAGAAAGAGGCAGCGAATGGGACTTACAGGCAAGAGAAGAGATGCGTGGAAGAGTCTGGAGAAATGAAGAAAGGATAAATGCGAGAAGGAGCTTTGAACGTGGAAGAAGGAAGGCTAAACGCACCGTTTGGGTAATTTAGTTAAATGCACAGTTTGAATAAATGGCTCTTGACGCACCGTTTTGGCGTACTGGAGATTTACAGCTTTCTATTGTATTTTGTTAGTTAGTTATTAAGGGTCTACGTGTCAGGATTGTATTGGGTTGGTTTGTTATTCTACAGAGCATAAGTAACGAGACTGAGAGAGAGGAGAGGATGTTGAATATCTGAACAAACTTGTATGAATCAATCTGTGTATGGAGGTTAGGAACCCTCGAAGTTTCCTCTATCAATGAATATGGGTCTATGAGACTCTTTATCATACACATTTCCTGCAATTTATTTCTTCCGCATTCACTCTGTTTTCATACAGCAGTTTCATTTCATTACAAACAAAGCCCAACCATTATTACATTACAACAGAGAATCATAAGTTACACTAGAGTTCCAGGAGGACCATAACACAGGATGTGAGATAAAATAAGAGAGGAAACATAGGACAAAAAGGAGGAAACCAAAGACTTCATGAAGGGTCCTACAATAATTTTCAAGTAAAGTTATTCAACTAATTCGGTAGACCAAAAGAGTTTTTTTTTCTCTTCTCTATTGATTATCATTCAAGAAGTGTCCCGCTGTACTTCCACAACAATTTCCCAATTATAAGTAAAGTCTTTACAAATAACTTGCCTTATTCTAAACGTAAATTGTTGAAAAGACAACGGATATGGACCGGAGTAGTGACCTTTCAATCAGATTGATAGTACTATTTTTTTCTTTCATATTTAAAATCATATTTTAATCTCTAAATATGTTTTAATTAGCTTTTAACTCTATTGATTTAAATAAAAGAGTTGATTTAAATATTAAAATTATCAGTCTAAACTCTTTGTATTGATTATCATTGACTGTACTTCCACAATGATTTCCCAATGTTTTTCTTTCATATTTTAATCTCTAAGTATGTTTTAATTAGCTTTTAACTCTATCGATTTAAATAAAAGAGTTGCACTTCATCACCATCTTCTTCACCTAATTTTACCGAGTTTTCATAGTATACATTATTGACGCGAAATGATCAATTGGTCGGGAAGAAGTTAATTGTCAGCAATCCAATCT
The DNA here is from genome assembly GCA_003123785.1 of Pterocarya stenoptera. Taxonomy (NCBI): domain Eukaryota; kingdom Viridiplantae; phylum Streptophyta; class Magnoliopsida; order Fagales; family Juglandaceae; genus Pterocarya; species Pterocarya stenoptera. The sequence goes on along the minus strand of QEOT01008984.1, from coordinate 619,556 downwards.
ATTTAGAGATCGTATTACTAAATTTGGTCACTAAGAATCTTAATTTATTGTATGCGCGCACAATGTTAATAACTAAAGTATCAGAAAAAGTACTTAATTAATTTACAATTAATGCAATGCATATTATTAATAACCTAATTTCTTTACAAATAACTAATTAAAATATAACCTACAATTAATGTAGTTCTTTTTTTTCCAAAAAAAAAAGGTGTTTCCCATATTTTTTCTGATATAATTTATAAGACTTACGTGAATGATACGGTAGGATAAACGAATGATGTGAGTGAACAGCATGAAAACAACACCAATTATATGACTGTGTCCCATTAATTTTTTCCAATATTAATTGGATCGAGTTCGATTAAATTCCAAAGTATATGGCATGGAAATTGGACTCATTCTAAACCCTTTTTAGACGCTGCATTAAATTCTCTGATCCTAAAACTATTGGTTCACAAATTTTTTAGAATCTCAATTCCTACAAACTAATTCTCTTCTATCATTTTGGCACTTTTATATATTTTTATTTTTTATTTTTTTCAAAGTCTACTGAAGAAGTTATACCACATGCATGCGACGACGAATGACATGAAAGGTATATATTTTTCCGAGCAAAAAACAAAATTTTCAAATAGAATTGATTGGATATATTGGTCTCCTAGATGAATGGATGATGTGATTGTGGAGCATAAAAACGTGTAGAAGGGTTTAGATATATATCAGGTTTGAACTATTGCCTTCATTGCTTGTTTTTCTAAATAATTGACCTTACGTACATTACACGCAAATTAGTTTGACTCGGGTCAATCCAATTAAATTCCAGTCAGCTTTTGCCTAGATTTAGACTCTTTGAAATATAGTCCCTTTTAGATTCTACTATTGCTTTTTTGCATTTTGAAAGATGCTTATGTACATGTTGGATTTATTTCAGCAAAATAAATCCAATAGTTTTTATTATATAAATAATATGTTGGCATATTCTAATAACAACTTGTAAGGCAAAATTCCAATTGGAGCTCAACTTCTAATTCTCAATACTTTTGCCTTTAATTATGGGATGTCCTGAAATATCATATTGCGGTTCTCCATTTTCAAACAAGTGTTTGAGTTATCTTCATAAAGTTCATAATTAATGACATTGGAGTCCTGAAGAGTCATAAGATTCAGACAGTCTAGGCAGATAATGATGATGGGATTACTTTGCGCGCTGCAACCTGGCCTCATTAGTACTCATTTTAGAAACAATACTTTTCTAGAAAAATATAATAAAAATATACAATTAGGTTCTTCTTACAATATAATCCTAAATGCAGCAAAAATTTTCAATTTTTCTTAAATTTAGAATCCCAAGATTTTGTTGTAAATTTTTGAAAAGCCAAAATGTATGGTATTAGTTAAATCACTGATCATAGTGTGCAATCTCTCAATATTCTTCTTGGTGTGCTCTTCAAGGCTTTCATATTTTCAGTCCTGTGCATTATTTTTCTTAACCTTTTTTTTTCTGTAATTGTATATTATATATACGTTGATCATATTTTTTTTGCATTAAAGAGGTAAAAGTCTTATCTATATTTGGTTAGTATAAATGATTTATTCCTATAATCGACAAATATATGAATAAGTTTCTATATTTTGATCATTTTTATAATTCCTATATATAATTATATATAGAAAAATAATTGGGCTTATTTTAAACGCAATCTGACTCGATTAACCAAAAGGTGTTATTGTAATTTGTTTTTCTTTCTTTTCTATTAATTGTCTTTCGAGCAAGTGCATGCATGTGTAAATTTAATATATTTTAAAATATCGGTAAATAATAGTAAAATAATTTTTAAATAACAGTAAAATAGTTTGAATTGAGATGTTTTATTAAATTTTAGAAAATGAGAGAAAAAATTAAATAAAATATTATAAAATTTAAAAAATTATTTAAATATAATTTTACGAATTTTATTTTAATAAAATAGTTGTATTGTTTTTTTATTTTATTTAGAAGTTTGAAAAAATTTAATAATTATTTAATAATTAGATTTTGATCAAAAAGTTAAAATTTATAATTAAAAAATATTTATTTTTAATAATATTTAAAAATATCTCGTAATATTTGAAAATACCTCGTTGTACTGACAATGCCTTACTCTACAATTAAAAATAAATAAAATAAAATTACGGATTCAAAGTCGTGGCTGCCAACACGGATATGGAGTAGTACTGCCAATACAGTAATGCTTTTCTCCTTTATATTGAAAATCATATTTTAATCTCTAAATATTTAATTAGCTTTTATCTCAATTGATTAAAATAAAAGAAACCAAAAAACATAGTAGACATGCACGATGATTAACAATTTTTGGAGACAACTGTGACGAAGCAATGGAGCTCAAAAATTTAAGAATCCCTCATCAATTAAATTCCATGACAAATTATTAATTAAAACTGTATGCCTAATCGTTTATTATAAGGTTGGGAAATTCGAAATAATAAATACATTATTATTTTATGACTTTTACACAGCTTTTAATAAAATATTATTATTTCTTGAATTAAAAATTAAACAAAAAAAATATAGATTTAAAAGATAATATTCTTTAAAAATCAAAGCACGCACGAAAACGTACTACAGTAGTAGTGTTTGGATATAAAGTTTGTAACTCATAGCATAAGTGTGAAAGTTTTCCCTACCATTTATTCCAAATAATTGACCTTAAGTTTAGGAGAATGGTGTGTTGTTCACTTCTCCTCCCACGGAGAATGGAGTTTTGATGCAAGTTGTCTTCTTTTTTTTTTTTTTTTTTTTTTTT
>QEOT01008984.1:411162-616733 GCA_003123785.1 Pterocarya stenoptera | reverse complement strand
ATTAAAAAAAAAAAAAAAAAAAAAGGTTACACCAAATTGACTTGATCAATCTAATTAAGTTGAGTGAACTTTGCGTACTGTAATTGAACTCTGATCGAAAATCAACAACTCCTCTTAAAGAATTGTATGTTACATATTGCTGCACGTGAATGAGGCAGGCATTTGAGCAAAACAAACTAAAAGGTACTCAATAATCTTGTTACACTCATTATCACAAATTTTGCAGTACCATCGTTGACTATTAAACCATATTGTCGGGAATCTTGTCACTTTATCTGTTAGCCTACATGTCTAATAATATTATACACAGATGTTCGAATTAAAATTTTTATATCATTCCAATGTTATATTTAAAACGTTCGAACAAAGTATACGTGCCAATGCATCCTTATAACCATCCAAACCTAGCTATTTCGCTTCACGTCCGAATTACTATTAACGGACATTCTAATATAAAATTTGAATGTCAACTTTAAGACATTCGAACAAACACTAATTGCGAACATATCGGTCTAACATTCGAACGTATATCTCTTCACGTCCAAACTATTGGTAACAGACGTTCGAATATAAAATTCTAATGTTAGATTTCAAACGTTCAAAGGAAAAATGCGTGTGAACGTATTTATTAACTGTCTGCACTAATATAATCGAAAATTAGAAAAATTATTTTTCAAATGTTACTTGGTCGGGGTGACGTTCGAACGTATGATTTTACGTTCGATTGTACTCTTAGTGATGGTAATTGACTGTCACAAATAGTCATCACGTTCACACAAAAGAACGAACGGTAGACTATCAACCGTGATATGAGTAAGGCTATGATACGGTTGAATGGAGTTTTCTTAAGCTAGTCATAGAAAACTTGGGCTTTGGGCAGAGATTAGGGGTGTAACAAGTCCAGTTCAATCCAGTTTTGGACATATTTTATAACCAAACCAGTATATATTGATTTTGAAATTTGAAAAACCGATACCTCACCAGTTAAACCCTTAAACCGGTACTTTTGATTTTACCGATTTTGGTTCAGTTTTACTGGTATATTGTATAATATATATATAATATAGTATATATATTATAGTATATAATAATATAGTTGTAAGGAGATTTTTCCCACTTCCCGAAGGCCCCCAAGTTCGCGTAGGGGATGGAACATGTACTAGGGAGCGATGCCAAATAGTCGACAAGATAGATCAGCTTAACAGGCTGCGGCCGCTTTCAGAACCTAGAGACTTGCACAGAGTGCAGCGGGAAATGCGGAGGGCCCTCGATCCATCCGCATCAGATCATTTACGGTTCATATAGACCAAATGCGAATTTAGGAAACCATGTCGCATTAATGACGCCTTTGCTGAGCTACACACCACATTTATGGAGTCGTCGCAGAGCTATGCCACATTAAAGAAGGTTTGACAACAGAAATAGAAAGGAAGGCATGGATGTTGTGGAGACAAAGACAATTTTCACCCCTCCAACCCATGGTATATATAGCCAGCTCTAGGTACGAAAAATGCTCTCTGATCCCTAGACTGCTTTACTTATTTACAAGCTTCCAAGAATATTTACTAACTTTGGCATCAGAGGTTACCCGGCCCCAAAGCCACCCTCTCTAAGTTGCACTACTCTCCATCTTTTGTAGGCCCATTTTTGAAGACCTGAGTTGTCGGACCTTAGCCCAAAGGTGTGCGAAGCATGACATTAATAGTTTCGCCGTCTGTGGGATCGTTATAGATCTTGCGAGCACTTCGCGCGCATGAGATAACCTGTTCCAGGCGACTCAAAAACTTTCCGAAGCTACCAGAGGCATGGAAGTAAACCAGAGAGAGAGCCAAGTACAATGGAGTGAAAAGGTCGTAATGGAACGAAGCCATACACGCGCTGGCAAAGCAATGCATCCAACAAAAGATGCCAACACCTTCCCGCCAGCTCTAGATTGCACAGAGGTCATAAGCGAAGTGAGAGATGAGCAGGAACTCTAGAAAGCAGAACCAAACCAGTATATATCGATTTTGAGATTTGAAAAACCGATACCTCACCAGTTACACCCCTAAACTGGTACTTTCAATTTTACCGATTTTTGTCTGGTTTTACTGGTATATTGTATAATAAATATATAATATAGTACATATATTATAGTATATAATAATATAGTTGTAAGGAGATTTTTCCCACTTCCCGAGGGCCCCCAAGTCCGCGTAGGGGATGGAACATGTACTAGGGAGCGATGCCGAATAGTCGACAAGATAGATCAGCTTAACAGGCTGCGGCCGCTTTCAGAACCTAGAGACTTGCACAGAGTGTAGCGGGAAATGCGGAGGGCTCTCGATCCATCCGCATCAGATCATTTACGGTTCGGTTCATATAGACCAAATGCGAATTTAGGAAACCATGTCGCATTAATGACGCCTCTGCTGAGCTACACACCACATTTATGGAGTCGTCGCAGAGCTACGCCACATTAAAGAAGGTTTGACAATAGAAATAGAAAGGAAGGCATGGATGTTGTGGAGACAAAGACAATTTTCACCCCTCCAACCCATGGTATATATAGCCAGCTCTAGGTACGAAAAATGCTCTCTGATCCCTAGACTGCTTTACTTATTTACAAGCTTCCAAAAATATTTACTAACTTTGGCATCAGAGGTTACCCAGCCCCAAAGCCACCCTCTCTAAGTTGCACTACTCTCTATCTTTTGTAGGCCCATTTTTGAAGACCTGAGTTGTCGGACCTTGGCCCAAAGGTGTGCGAAGCATGACGTTAATAGTTTCGCCGTCTGTGGGATCGTTATAGATCTTGCGAGCACTTCGCGCGCATGAGATAACCTGTTCCAGGCGACTCAAAAACTTTCCGAAGCTACCAGAGGCATGGAAGTAAACCAGAGAGAGAGCCAAGTACAATGGAGTGAAAAGGTCGTAATGGAACGAAGCCATACACGCGCTGGCAAAGCGATGCATCCAACAAAGGATGCCAACACCTTCCCGCCAGCTCCGGATTGTGCAGAGGTCATAAGCGAAGTGAGAGATGAGCAGGAACTCTAGAAAGCAGAACCAAACCAGTATATATCGATTTTGAGATTTGAAGAACCGATACCTCACCAGTTACACCCCTAAACTGGTACTTTCCATTTTACCGATTTTGGTCTGGTTTTACTGGTATATTGTATAATATATATAATATAGTATATATATTATAGTATATAATAATATAGTTGTAAGGAGATTTTTCCCACTTCCCGAGGGCCCCCAAGTCCACATAGGGGATGGAACATGTACCAGAGAGGGATGCCGAATAGTCGACAAGATAGATCAGCTTAACAGGCTGCGGCCGCTTTCAGAACCTAGAGACTTGCACAGAGTGCAGCGGGAAATGCGGAGGGCTCTCGATCCATCCGCATCAGATCATTTACGGTTCATATAGACCAAATGCGAATTTAGGAAACCATGTCGCATTAATGACGCCTCTGCTGAGCTACACACCACATTTATGGAGTCGTCGCAGAGCTACGCCACATTAAAGAAGGTTTGACAACAGAAATAGAAAGGAAGGCATGGATGTTGTGGAGACAAAGACAATTTTCACCCCTCCAACCCATGGTATATATAGCCAGCTCTAGGTACGAAAAATGCTCTCTGATCCCTAGACTGCTTTACTTATTTACAAGCTTCCAAAAATATTTACTAACTTTGGCATCAGAGGTTACCCAGCCCCAAAGCCACCCTTTCTAAGTTGCACTACTCTCCATCTTTTGTAGGCCCATTTTTGAAGACCTGAGTTTTCGGACCTTGGCCCAAAGGTGTGCGAAGCATGACGTTAATAGTTTCGCCGTTTGTGGGATCGTTATAGATCTTGCGAGCACTTCGCGCGCATGAGATAACCTGTTCCAGGCGACTCAAAAACTTTCCGAAGCTACCAGAGGCATGGAAGTAAACCAGAGAGAGAGCCAAGTACAATGGAGTGAAAAGGTCGTAATGGAAGGAAGCCATACAGGCGGTGGCGAAGCGATGCATCCAATAGAGGATGCCAGCGCCTTGCCGCCAGCTCCAGATTGTGCAGAGGTCATAAGCGAAGTACGAGATGAGTAGGAACTCCAGAAAGCAGAACCAATCGAACCATTGGAGTTTGTTACTCTTCACCCAGATCGGCCAGAAGCCAAGATGACAATTAGTAGCGATAACAATGTTTGTAAAACCACCACACTTTTTGGGCTAGAGAGTTTTCCATTTATATAGATGTATACGAGCAGAGTACAAATTGAATACAGAGAGATAAAATAGGAAAGATAATTACAAGAGGTAAACTACATCTCCTATAAGCGAGGAAAAGATTAAGGTGGATTCCGTAAATCAATAACTGATTTACTGGAATCCTCTATAGCCCTCGAAAAAAGACATAAAGATCCCGTGAAACACTTTTGGTGAAGACGTCAGCAATTTACAAGTGGGACGGAACATGCTGAATGCGAAGAGTGCTAGCAACAACAAGCTCACGTAGAAAATGATAATCAAGGTCGATGTGCTTAGCGCGCTTGTGGGACACGGGATTGGAGCTCAAAAAAATAGAACTTTTGTTGTCACAAAGAATGAGAGGCTGGTGAGTTAAAGTGACCCGAAGATCTCGTAGGAGATGAGTGAGCCATAGAACTTCAGCAGCAATAAGGGCAAGAGCACAGTACTCTGGATTCACAGCTCGAACAAGAAACCGTAGGCTGTTTCTTGGCACTCCAAGAGACAAGATTATTGTTAAGATAGATCGAGTACCCAGAGGTGGAGTGTCTAGTGTCCAGGCATCCAGCCCAATTGGCATCCGAGTATGCAACTAAACCCATAGAGGAGGATGAAGTAAACTTGAGACCGAAGTGAAGTGTGTCTTTTACATAGCGAAGGATTCGCTTGATTGCCTGAAAATGAACATCAATAGGCGCATGAAGAAACTGACTTACAGAGTTGACTGAATGGGCAAGGTCAGGACGTGTAATTGTTAAGTACTGCAAGGCACCAACTAAGGAGAGATAGAGAGTGGGATCTGCAAATGGCGCACCTTCGGAGGAGAGCCGTTGAGAGACAATCATAGGAGTAGGAACTGGTTTGCTGTCCAGTAGTTAAGCACGGGCCAAGACATCAGTAGCATACTTGACTTGACTGAGGAAAATACCGTCTGGGATGTAAGACACCTCAAGGCCAAGAAAATAGTTCAGCTGGCCTAAATCCTTGATAGCAAACTCGAAGTGCAGCTATGTAATAAATTCATGGATGAGAGCAGTATTATTCCATGTGAGTATGATGTCATCAACGTACAGGAGGAGATAAATAAGATCATCCTGCTGATTAAAGACAAATAAAGAAGGGTCTGCGCGACTGCAAAAAAGACTAAGTTTTAGTAGAAATGAACTAAAATGTTGAAACCAAGCACGGGGAGCTTGTTTCAAGCTGTAGATAGCCTTCTTTAATTTGCAAACATGGAGAGGATGGCGAGGATCAACATAGCCCGAGGGCTGCTCCATGTAGACAGTTTCATGAAGGATGCCATTGAGAAAAGCATTTTTGATGCCAAGTTGACGTAATGGCCACTTGTGAGACACGGCAAGAGAGAGAACAACATGAACTGTGGAGCCTTTGACCACAGAGCTGAAAGTGTCAATGTAACCAGGACCGGGAAGGTGAGTGTAGCCCTTTACAATGAGGCGTGCTTTGAAGTGATCAATGGATCCATCGGAAAAAAAAAATTTGTTTGGAAAACCCATTTGGAACCGATGATATTAGTGTTGGAGGGCCGAGGAACAAGATCCCAAGTATGATTTGTTTGAAGAGCTTTCATCTCGTCATCCATGGCAGCAAGCCAAGCTGGATTTTTGGTAGCTGATTTAAACCCTTTAGGCTCAAAGGTGACAAACAGAGTATGAAGCAATGTTGAAGACTACACAAAGTTGAAATGGGCTGGATGCCGTGTCTTGAAAATTCTGGATTTGGCACGAGTAGCCATGGGATGAGAGGTAAGAGGAATTGATGAAGTAGTAGCACGGGAGGCCATGGAATCTGCAGAAGGAACCAAGCCCGCAGCATGAGTAGGTGCTGGTGAAGTTGCAGCTGAAGAAGATGTTGACTTCGTAGCAGAAGAAGGAACCTGCAAAGGCTCAACAACAAAGTCATCTGCACAATAATGACAAGGAGCAATAGGGACCTATGTAGTAGTGGAAGAGGATGTGCTATGAGATGGTTCAAGAGAGTAGGGCTCGAAAAAATTGGAAAAACCAATGTTAGGGAGAGAAGTGGCACGGGAAGTATTTAAAAACAAAAAAAATTCTCATTAAAACGAGCATGCTGTGTAATATACATGCGAGAATTTGCATTGTCCAAACAATGGAAGCCTTTATGTGAGGAACTATAGCCAAGAAAAATACACGGTAAGCTACGGGGAGAAAATTTGTGAGGTGCGTAATCAAGTAAACAAGGGTAGACTCGACAACCAAAAGGGTGGAAATTCTCATAGTTAGGAGACTTACCAGATAGAACTTCAAAGGGTGAAAGACCACCAAGAACAGGCATAGGCAACCAGTTTATAATGTAGGTCGCTGTGCTAAAAGCGTCAACCCAATGCCGAGGATGAACATGGGAGTGAAAGAGGAGGGCAAGGCCAGTTTTCGTCACATGACGATGTTTGCGCTTAGCTCTACCATTTTGGGAAGGAGTGTATGGACAGAACATTTGGTGGTGGATGCCAAAATGTCGAAGATGAGATTGAAACCGATTGCTTGTAAATTCGGTACCCCCATCGCTTTGAAAAATCTTGATTTTTGTGGAGTGTTGATTTTCAACTAATCGTTGAGATTGGAGGAAAATATCAAAAAAGTCAGATTTCAATTTCATGGGATAAAGCCAAGTAAAGTGAGAGTGATCATCGATAAATAACACATAATAGATAAATCCCAAATTAGATTTTACGGGAGCGGGACCCCAAATATCGCAATGGATGAGACCTAAAACAACATTAGATCGAGTAGTATTCGGAGAAAAAGGCAAGCGATGACTCTTAGCGAGTTGACAAGTAGAGCAAAGAGACGGATTAGGTAATAAAGAAGTGAAAAATAATTGTCCTTTTTTATTAAAGAGAGATAGAACAGAGTGATTTACATGACCAAGGCGAGCATGCCATAATTCAAAAGAAGCATGTAAAGCTTTATTTCTAAGGATAGAAACAAATGCCGAATTGCCATGTTCCAGCACATAAAGACCACCTTCTCTTTTACCCGTTGCACTAAATTTCCTGTTACTCGGTTCTGTACAACAAAATGATCATGAGAAAAAGTGATAGAGAGAGGAAAATCAGAGGTCAATTTGCTGATGGACAACAAGTTTTTGGTAAGACGAGGAACAACATGAACATCTAAAAGTTTAAAATTTGAAGAGGGAGAGAGCGTGCCAGTGTGAGTAATAGGGGGAGAGAAGCACCATTTCCCACTATTACGCAGTCCTTACCAAGATAAGGCTCAACCTTTTCTAACTGAGAAGGGTCAGGTGTCATGTGAGCGGAAGCGTCGGTATCGGTGAACCAATCAGACTTCGAGCCATTTGAAAGAGAGCAGGCTATGGTGATGGCTTTAGCAAGCTGAGCAGTAGGTTCAGCACATTCGTAACGGCTCCGACAGTGATCAACAGTGTGTCCTTTAGTCTTACAGATTTGACATCGAGGAGTATAGGAGCCCCGTTTGCCACGTCCATGTCCATGGCCTCCATTGTAGCTGCCGCGAGAACGACAGGACTTGGAGTTACCACCGCCCCAAGATGGAGGGAAAGACCCTTTGGTGGCAGTAAAAGCAGCAGAGGAAATAGAGGAGGACTCGAGTGACTTCTGGAAAATCTCAAAACTCTCAGCTTTGGGGACCAAATCTTTGAAAGTTGGTAATTGGGTGAGAGACATCTGGGCAGTAGAAAAATTAGCAAATTCAGTGCCCAATCCTCTGAGATACTACTGAGCCTTGTCCGTGTCAATAACCGAGTGGCCCATTGTAGTGAGTTGATCACATAAAGCTTTAAAGGAGCGAGAATATTCAGTGACACTTCAAGTGCCACGTTTGATGAGCTACAAATCATCCTTGATGCAAAGTTCACGAGTCTTGGAATGGCTGAAGGAATTTTCCAAAGCAAGCCAGACATCGCGAGAGGTGGTAAGACCAAGGACTTTGGCCATGGCTTCTTCAGTCAAGGAAGAGAAGAGGAGACTGAGAAGGCGTTGATCTTGGAGTTGCCATTCCACATACATAGGATTCGGTTGAGAAGAGGAATCAGAGGCGATAGTGGTTGGAGGTGCTGTGATGGAACCATCAACGTGGCCAAGGAGATTTTGACATTGAAGAAGAGGAAGGAGTTGATTCCGCTAGAGAAGATAATTTGTGGAAGAAAGTTTTATGGTGATCATGTGAATCATGGTGTTGAAACAAAGAGAAAAATCGGTCATGAGTGGATCGAGGATGTTAATCCAAAAAATGGCTTGATACCATAACAATGTTTGTAAAACCACCACACTTTTTGGGGTGGAGAGTTTTCCATTTATAGAGATGTATACGAGCAGAGTACAATTTGAATACAAAGAGATAAAATAGGAAAGATAATTATAAGAGATAAACTGCATCTCCTACAATCAAAGAGGAAAAGACTAAGGAGGATTCTGTAAATCAATAACTGATTTACTGGAATCCTTTACAAGTGAAATGACGTCTGATGCCTGGAGCGCCATTCAGCATCTTCTCATTGAGCACGAGGACGTGGTCACGTGGAGCCATGGGGATATGCCAGGAATAGCGCCCAAAATTATACAGCACAGCTTGAGTGTAGACCCAAAAGCTAAAGGAGTGAGGCAGAAGTGCCGAAGCATCAATGCAAAGAAGAATGCCGCCATAGCCAAGGAGGTGGACGTGCTACTGAGTGCGGATTCATTCAAGAAGCTCACTACCTAGAGTGCTTGTTTAATGTAGTGCTCGTAAAGAAGCCGAGCAGCAAATGGAGAATGTGTGTTGACTTCACTGACCTCAACAAAACTTGCCCGAAGGATAGCTTCCCGCTTCCTTACATCGACCTCATTGTCAACTCAACGGCAGGTCATCGCATGCTTAGCTTCATGGATGCATACTCTGGGTATAATCAAATCCGTATGAACCCTGTGGACAAGGAGAAAACTTCGTTCATCACTAAGCAAAGCTTGTATTGTTATACGGTGATGCCCTTCATGCTTAAGAATGCGGGGGTTACCTACCAGCAGCTGGTCAACTGTATGTTCAAAGGCCAGATAGGAAGAAATATGGAGGTCTACATGGACGACCTGTTAGTCAAAAGTAGAACCTTAGAACAACACTTGGGCGACTTAAGTGAGGCTTTTACAATACTACGACAGTACCAAATGAAGCTGAATCCAGAAAAAATGCGCCTTTGGTGTCAGGTCGGGGAAGTTCTTAAGATTCATGGTGTCTAAGTGCAGTATCGAGGCCAACCCCGGTGCAGAGAAACGTTGACCCTATACTTAATGGTCTCCCCTCAGATAGCTTCCTTAGCGTTGGTACACAAGGAGGAGGGGGTCCAAAGGCCAATTTAATACACCAGTAGGGCGTATCGGGGGGCTGAGGCTAGATACCCCCGCATAGAACAACTGGCCTTTATGCTAGTAGTAACTATGCGCAAGCTGCGTCCGTACTTTCAAGCTCACCCAGTACGGGCCCTCACGGAAACCCTTCTACAGAAGGTGTTGCAACGACCGAACGCCTCAGGTCGGCTTGTGAATTGGGCAGTGGAGCTATGCAAGTTTGACATTGACCACGTGCCATGAAACACCATAAAGGGGCAAGTATTAGCAGATTTCGTTGTTGAATTCACTGGCTTCTAAGTTTGTGACATTGACTTCTGTGACAAAAAGCAAAGTAATGATAATCTTCTCATTTCCCGAATAGGACTGACTTTGTTATGCTAATGGAGGAAGACATGCAAAACTTCAAACTACCCAACTATTTTACCTCCCCGGGGGCCAGGAGACAAGTCGGGCTTAAGGCCATCTTGACTCCCCTCGATGGAGAATGGGATCCGTCTCACCGCTACTTGAAGAGCGAAGCTAGGATAAGGAAGATATAGAAGACGCCCACACCTCAAGCAAGGTCATGAAGGCTTGGAAAGATGGATACATAGTGAGGACCAACAAAAGAAAATGGAGCGTAAGCCGGAAGATCGCTAGCAAGAGAGGTCATCGAATATTAACCGAGCACTGGTGGGGTAAAACACAAGAGGCGCTGCGCGGCAAACCATAATGCAATGGAAAGAATGAGGAAAAAGCGTAGTCAGATATAATCAACAGAAGGAAATTTTATTAATCATTGGGAGTTACAAGGAACAAGTTATACCATAAAGCCGCAGAGCTACAAGGCACAAGTTACAAAGTGAGACCCTATATCTTCATAAAACAAGTTCTAGTGCCTGACCATAGACCTAGACCGTAAAGTGGCCAGGGATAATCCAAGAGGACCAAAAGATCGCACTATTCTCAAACCCATCTGAAATAGATACCGCCAAGAATTGGAACATCTCGGAGTTGATTTCTACGTTGAGAACCGCTTACCAGACGAAAGCCAGTGATCACTGTAACTAAGCTCGATCAAATAATATTGACGTACGAGCAGCAAGTAGAGATCTCCACCACTACGACGTGTCAATAATGCCCGAGGTTACCTCAAAACATCAACCGGGATGTAATGAGGCAACTAATTGAGTCGTATGGTGATGACCATCACCCAGGAGACGCTCGCAACGACCCGCTGGCTATGGAGAGGAAGAAGAAACGATTGAAGAAAGTGAAGACGCCGGGTGGGAATGGCTTCGAAGGCGAGCCCTGTAAGTAAAAGGATAAGAATGAGTGAGGCATAATAAGCAAAAAGGCTAGAATGAGAACAAGGGGTATGGGACCCCAACAACAGAGGATTGGCAATAAGAGCTGCCTAGAAAATTTACCCTCAACATGCAGGATTGTTCCCCGCAGGGCCATCACCAAGGCCGCTCGGGATCAAACTCTTCCCAAGAATGTCACGCCGCTACAAAGACTCCTTGTGTGGGGAAAAATCTCCCACATTCATAACCTTGAGGTCGTACTGGGGGCTCTGAAGAATATGAGTCTTCATCTGCTCTAAGCCTTATTTGTAGCCGAAGTCCCATGCATCGTTGCAGACACCATAAGCATAAGACAGTTCCTCCCGCAGACCTCAGATGGTAGCTTCGCGGCCTTTAAGAACCAGCCTGGTTACTTCCTAGGCAGCCTTCGCATCTTTCCTTCACTAACTAGTTAGTTTTTTGAACTTGAGTTCTGAGCCATTTGATCGACTGTGTTTGTCCATTGCTGATGTAGCTCTCGGATATCAGCTTGCAGCCGCTCAAGCTCCGACTGACATTTGCCAATGGACTGTTGCAGCGCATCCCTCACCTCGCAAGCAAGCGAGGCCTCAATGCCAAGCTCACTGACTTCCCCCTGCGATTTTATCAAATCGGCAAGGGCTTCCTCGGCTGCCTCTTTCTGCATCTGCTCCATGGCCACACAGTCCAAGGCCACCTAAGCTAGCAAACGAAGATTTTGGTTCTCATTTCTCAACTCCGTTTGGTTATCCACGATGAAGGCCACCAGATGCTCCAATCCTTATAACAGAAAGTAAAGTCAAAACTAAAGAAAATGAACAAAGACAAGTCTGAGGAATTTACAAGTAAATTTTTACCCTTGCGAGTAGCCTCTGGAGTCTACCCTCCATCCGACGAAGTCGGTCTGCGCGACTGGGTAAAGCGATTGTCCGAAGATCTACCAGAACTTCTTCAAAGACTTCCTCGCCCTCAGCCTAGCTCTCGGTAGGCAAGGCGCCATGGCTTCCTCGGCCGGAACGTTAGTCTCCGCCGCCTCAACACCACCAAAGGGAGTGACCTCAATCATGGGAGCAACCTCGACAGCGACGCCTTGGATCAGAAATGCAACGTGAGGATGACTCACTATCATCACCATCTTTTCCTTGGGGCTGTTGGGATAAAAAGAGCCATGACAAACAGTCCCCCTTGAGGGATGGGGATGTTATCGAAATCGGAAAGGGCGGGTGAAATTCTTTGGGGTTTCTTCCCCCTTCCTTCTACCAGCGGGCTAGGGGAGTGGCTATGAGGAGGCGACATGACCAGGTTTATGGGGATACCAGCGTCAGAGCGCAAGTTGGCCGGAGGGGCCAGGTACCCGCGAAGGCTATCCTCTATCAACAGAGCCTCCGAAGAAATGTCGTCTGAATGCACCTCTAGGGTCGGTTTGGGGTGGTTGTTTGTGTCCCCATCCATGGTACCCCATATAGCATGAACCTGAAATAGGCATTTGAGGGTTTGCCCGGCCAGGAACTCCCATCCTTCACCTGACAGGAAGAAGAATTTGCAGGTGTATCCCTTCATGGCAGTATGCTGCGCCTCCACCCGAGCCAGTTCCCGAACCGGCTGGAAACTATAGAGGTGCCTGCCCTTCCACATGGGCTGTAAGATTCGGGAAATCTGACACAGCCTCCTCCAATGCGCAGCACCAGATGACACAACAAGAAACAAGAATGCTCCGCTGCAAGGGGAGGAAGCTGATCAGGCACCAACTCAAAGAAGCCAAAAACTTCTCGCACTGGTCAGCAAAATGGCAACCTTAAGGCCACAAGAGAACATGATGGGGTACACTGCCACCTTGGTGCCATAGCCCTCAGAATCCACCACTCCATCGGTGGGGGAAGGCACCTCAAGCTCTACCTTCGAGGGGATCCTATAGGTCACCCTCAACTACTCCAGTTTGACGAAAGTCACCACCGATCGCCATGAAAACTCTGCGAAAACTCTGCGAAATAGCCATGAAAACTACTCCAGTATAACTACTAATACAATAAACTATAGTGATAATATATAGTTATTTATATAGAATTTTAAAATTTAAAATTATATTAATTAGTAATTTATCATATAATACAAAATTATTTTATATATAATTATATATAAAAATGATATATAATATAAAAAATATTTTATACAATATAAAACATTAATATATATATGAACCGGTCCGGTCTGCTTCAGTCTGGTGTTAGAAAAAGTAAAACTGGAACCAGACCGATTTCGACCGGATTTGAAAAAAATGGAACCAATACCAGACCAGACCGAACCCGGTACCGGACCAAACACACCAGTCCGGTCCGGTCCGATTTACCGGTTCACTAGTTTTTTTTTCCACCCCTAGCAGAGATGGGCAAGTTTGATTATGAAATGTGTCACATATGTTAATTAATCAGTTTTAGTAAATGGTAAACCACAACAAAATTTACAGCCTTCAAGGGGTGGGCCTTTGACAGGAGGATCCTTTATCTCCATACTTATTTATTCTTTATGCTGAGATGTTTAGTGGCCTCATCTCACATACTCATATGCTTGGCTCTCTCACTAGTGTGCCAATTGCAAGAGGGTTGGTTCGAGTATTACATCTATTATTTGCTAATGATTGTTTACTCTTTATTAAAGGTTCTTCATTAGAATGAAGTAGATTACAAGATCTTCTTCTGTGTTATGAGATAATTTCTGCACAAAAACTGAATAGGGACAAAACATCTTTATATTTTAGAAAAAATACAGCATGGGGAGTGAGGCAAACTATCAAGGAGATATCTGGGCTAAGATCAATTGGATGTTTTGAGAAGTACCTTGGATTACCATCGATGGATGGTAGAAACAAAACGATTGCTTTCAAATGAATTGTAGATAGAATTTGGCGAAAGCTTAACAGCTGAAACCAAAGTTTTTGTCACAAGCTGGAAAAGAAATCTTACTCAAAGCAGTCATTCAAGCTCTTCCAACTTATTGTATGGGCCTATTTCGATTACCCAAGACTCTTTGTTGTCAGATTAATCAAATGATGTAGAAATTTTTTTAGGGTCATTAGGACAATGATCATAAGATCCATTGGTTGAGTTGGAAAAGAATCTATACTTCAAAAAGATCTGGAGGTTTCAGGTTTCGGGATTTGGAGGCTTTCAACACAGCTATGTTAGCAAAGAAATTGTGGAGAATATTAAAATAACCTTCATCCTTATCTATTGAGATTCTTAAAGATAAGTATTTTCCTAATTTATCCATTTTTTAGGCTGTGTTATCCAAAAATGCTTCCTATGCTTGTAAAGTATTTTTTCAACTAGGAACTTATGAATGCAGGTATGTGGTGGAGGGTTGGGAATGGTAATAGTATTCGAATATGGAAAGATAAATGGCTACCAAAACCTATTACTTATAAGGTTGAATCCCCAATTTATGTGCTTGGTGAATATGATTTGGTTTCAGCACTTATTATTCTTGGTAAAACTGTTTGGAATAAATCTTTGGTGCAATATTTGTTTAGTGAAGATGAACTTGATATGATTCTTAATATATATCTGTATTAGTCCTCTATCAAGGGAAGATAGAATGGTATGGAGGTGTACTAATGATGAAAGATTTTCTGTTAAAAGTGCATATTATCTTCAACTTGACTTAAATTCAAGCTTTTCATGCTCATCTTCTCAAGCTATTGGTTTTGATAAAATTTGGCAGAAAGTTAAGACCTCTAAGACACCACCAGTGGTGAAATCTTTTATTTGGGAGGCTTGTTGTGACATACTACCTACTAGAAGCAATCTAGCTCAAGCATGTGCTGCAGGAGGATCTGTGTCCTATTTGTGCAACTCAAGTGAAAACTATGTGACACATGTTATAGTAGATGGTTTGTTCCAGCATCCCTCTCAACTATTTCAGATGGCTAATGTCTCTTTGGAAGAGTTTTAGCTAACTATTCAATCTTCATTTCTAAGCACAATGCAAGAGCAAGTTCCTGACCAGGTTTGGCAGCCTTCATTTTCAGGTTTTATAAAAGCAAATTGGGATATTGCTATATATGGATTATCAAAGTAAGATGATGGGTATTGGAATTATTCTAAGGGATGAAAAGGGGAGTGTTATTGCTACAACACAGATCTGTAAGTTTGGAAATCCAATACCTAAAGTTGCAGAGACTTTTGGAGCTCTTAACATGTTGCTTTTTGCATGAAGTTGGGATTTGACAAAGTGATTTTGTAGGGAGATGCAAAAAATGTTGTGAACTTTATTAAAGCTACTTATGGTTTATATTCCTCTTGTGGTAATCTTATACAAGATGTTCTTGCTTTGCTGTCTGTCTTCTCAAATTGGGACTTTTGTTATATTCTAAGAGATGTTAACCAGGTGGCTCATCTCTTAGCCAAATCTGCTATTTATTTATCTTGTGAATCTGTATTTCTGGATAAGTTTGCATATCGTATTATATCTTGTAATATATTTCCTATGTAAATTTATAAAAGCATGTATGACTTTTTCTCTATTTATATTATTTTTCAAGATTATTAATTATTTTTTGTATTTTAAAACTAATTATATGTTTTCAATTTTATTTTAATGATATGCCTTTTGCGTAGATAGAGTGAAACCTCCGCTGGTGAACTTCTTATTGGCTGATGATCAATGTGTTCTAATTATTTGTAAGGTGACATTTTGGTTCGTTAAAAACTAATTAACCGGATTCTTTAATTTTCAACAAAAATTATTTAGTGACAGCTTGTAACGCTGTTTTATACTAGCTAGTTAGTGATAAACACATGTTAAATACATACCATATATAAGCATTTTCAAAGCTTACAAATGTCCAGTAGCAAAAATTGAAGAGATTAATAAAAGAAAATAATATAGAAATTAAGTTACAAAAATAATGATAAAATGACTACAACTTAAAAATCAAGACAATTTATATATAGTTAAAAAGTACAAATTCAAAGAAATTAGAAATTAAACTTAAAGAATGAAAAAAATTATTGTTAATCACCTAAATTCTTTACAAATAACTAATTAAAATATTATTAATGTAGTTCTTTTTTTTTTCCAAGAAAAAAGTGTTTGAAGGCAAAATGTCTAAAATTTATAAGACGTACGTGAATGATACGGTAGGGTAAACGGATCATGATGTGAGTGACCAGGTTCACAAAATTATTATTTGGCGTGGAAATTGGACTTTTAGTCTAAAACCTTTTTAGACGTTGCATTAAATTCTCTGATCCTAAAACTACTAGTTCACAAAATTACTACAAATTAATTCTCTTCTATTATTTTGGCACTTTTATATATTTTTATTTATTTATTTTTAAAAGTCTGCAGAAGAAGTTCTACCACATGCGAGCGATGATGGATGACATGAAAGGTATCTATCTTTCTGAGAAAAAACAATTTGCATTGGTCCCCTGGATAACGTGTGGAAGGGTTTACATATAGATAAGGTTTGAACTACTATCTCTACTTGTTTTTTCAAATAATAATAATTGACCTTACGTTACACGTAAATTAGATCAATCCAATTAAATTCGAGTAAGTTTTTGCGTAGATTTGGACTCTCTTAAAATATGGCCCCTTTTTTTCTTTTTTTCTTTTTTTTTGCATTTTGAAAGATGCTTATACACATGTTGGATTTATTTTAACAAAATAAATCCAACAGTATTTATTATATAAATATATAATATGTTGGCATATTTTTATGAAAAAAAGAACAAGGATAGATTCTTTCTTGTCTAGTAACAACTTGTTAGGAAAAATTCCAATTGGAGCTCAACTTCAAATTCTCAATGCTTTCGCCTTTAAAAATTCCAATTTTTGCATTAGTACTCATTTTAAAAACGTTACTAATCTAGACAAATATAATAAAAATATACATTTAGGTTCTTCTTACAATATAATTCTAAATGCAACAGAAACTTTGAATTTTTCTTAAATTTAAAATTCCAAGATTTTGTTTATGTTCCAGAGATAATTGACATTATGTTACACGCAAATTGACTTGATCAATCCAATTAAATTCGAGTATTTTTGTGGAATTCGACTCTGATCCAAAATCAATGACGCCTCCTAAAGAATTGTTACAAATTAATGCTGGCATGTGAATGACTTTATGCCCAATCGTTTATTGCAATTTATGGTTAATTGGGAAATCTAAAATAATAAATACATAATTACTTTATGTCTTTTACCCATTTTTTTTTTATAAAATATTATTATTTCTCGAATTCAAAATTAAATAAACGTTATATAAATTTAAAAGATAATCTTATTTAAAAATTAAATTAAAATTATAAAATAATTATGTCATATATCAATCTTGTCAATCCAAATGACTAAAACGGATGAAAACGTGTACTAACATTTATACAAATTGACTTGATCAATCCAATTAAATTTGAGCTTTGCGTGGAATTGGAAAAGAGTTGTTACATATTGCTGCATGTGAATGAGACTGAAAAGTATACTCCTTTAATTTCAATAATCTTTTTACATTCATTATCACTCATTATATATGCAGTACCATCATCGACTATATGTTAAACCATATTAATTAATTTAATAGTATGGTGCATGGAATTTGATTTGGGCAGTTGTCGGAAATTATCTCGTCACTTTTTCTGTTATATCGTCATTTTAATAGTGTTTTAATTGTTAGCCATATCATGTAGGCCCTAGGAGTTCATGCCCCACACGGTTTCAAACTACTTTATTTATGTTCCTGGGAAAATCTATATCGACCTACAATCATAAAACTAGTATAAATATAAATCGATTAGTTCTCTTTGGGATATCAAAACCAAGAGTACTTGCATTAAGATACAATATCTCTTGTCAGTGTTCCAAATAGAGAGTAAAACAATGAGAGCTTCTTATCTCCAATTTCTGCTTCTACTAGTACTTGGACTCTTATCTTGTAATGCAACAAAACTTGGATTCAGTTTTGATTTGCGTGATTCTAAAGTCAGATGCATAGCGGAAGAACGACAAGCACTCCTCCAATTCAAACAACACCTTGTTGATCCTTTCCATTGGCTGTCTTCTTGGGACAGTGGTGAAGATTGTTGCAAGTGGGAGGGAATTAAATGCAGCAACAAAACAGGTCATGTTGTTACGCTTGATCTCCAATCAGATTGGTGGTATGATATTGAACCTGCAACTAAATATCTAGAAGGTGAGATAAGCTCTTCATTACTTGGATTGCAATATTTGACTTATCTGGACTTAAGTTTCAATAACTTTTCCGGCAAAGCCTTCCCAAATTTTATTGGCTCACTCACTAAATTACAACATCTCAATCTTTCACATACCTATATATCCGGAACCCTTCCACAGCAGTTAGGAAATCTCTCGAGATTGATTTCTCTTGATCTCAGCAAGAATTATGAACTGGCGGAGACACATAATCTTGATTGGTTAATTCATCTTTCATCCTTAACATACTTGGACATGACTTGGGTCAACCTCAGCCAAGTAGTCAATTGGCCCAATAAGGTTATGATGCTCCCTTCTTTGATACACTTGAGTCTAAGTGATTGCAGTCTGATCTCGACAACAACTCCTCAGTTTCTTTCCATCAATGCTAATTCCTCATCACAACTTCTATTTCTAGATCTTTCTTACAATTATGATCTGATGGAGGCACATGATAATCTTGATTGGTTAACTCATCTTCCATCCTTAACACACTTGGACCTAAGTGGTGTTAACCTCAGCCAGGAAGTCAATTGGCCCAATAAGGTTATGATGCTCCCTTCTTTGATACACTTGAGTCTATATCATTGCAGTCTAATCTCGCCAACAACCCCTCAATTGCTTTCCATCAATGCTAATTCCTCATCACAACTTCTATTTCTAGATCTTTCTTACAATTATGATCTGATGGAGGCACATAATCTTGATTGGTTAACTCATCTTCCATCCTTAACACACTTGGACCTAAGCCGTGTTAACCTCAGCCAGGTAGTCAATTGGCCCAATAAGGTTATGATGCTCCCTTCTTTGATACACTTGAGTCTAAGTGGGTGTAGTCTCTCCACAACGACGACTCAGTTTCTTTCCATCAATGTTAATTCCTCATCACAACTTCTATTTCTAGATCTCTCTGGGAATAATTATCTCACCTGCTCAGCATTTCATTGGTTGCTCAATGCCACTACAAGCCTTGTTGATCTTGACCTCAGTTATATTAACGACTTACAATGCTCCATTCCGGATGCTTTTGGTAGCCTAAATTCTCTTCGAACACTAGATCTTGCTGGAAATCAACTTGTTGGTGGCATTCCAAGATCTTTTTGGAATTTATGCGCCTTAGAGTCATTGACTCTTTCGAATAACAATCTCAATGGAAGTCTTTACGAATTTATGAGTAATGTGTCGGGTTGTTTGGTAGGCTCCTTTCAGACATTTCAAATATGGAACAATAGATTAACGGGTCCATTGCCTGAGAGCATTGGAAACTTATCCAATCTTGAGACGTTGGATGTTTCTGAGAATTCCTTCACTGGAGTGGTCACTGAAGCCCACTTTTCAAATCTCATCAAACTGAAAGAGTTATATTTAGATTCCAACTCCTTGATTTTGAGATTCAGCAACGATTGGGTTCCCCCATTCCAACTGGATGTTATTTCTTTGAGCTCTTGCAAATTGGGATTAGCTTTCCCAAAGTGGCTTCAAAGTCAAAAGAATTATGTTATACTCGATATTTCTAATGCTGGAATTTCTGACATTATCCCTGCTTGGTTTTGGGACTTCCCTCCCATGTTATCCTCTTTGTATATGTCTAACAATCAGTTGCATGGGAACTTGCCAGACTTGTCATCATCCAGACTTCGTAAGTTTGCTTTTATAGATTTAAGCGCCAACTTGTTTTACGGTTCAATACCACCTTTTCCATCGAATGTGTCATCACTAGACCTATCGAATAATAGGTTTTATGGGCCAGTTTCCTTCCTATGTAAACTCAATACTCCAACGTTATTGGAATCTTTAAACCTCTCAAACAATACACTGTCTGGAGAGCTTCCAGATTGCTGGACGTATATTCGTGACTTGATTGTTCTTAATTTGGCCAACAACAATTTCTATGGGAAAATACCAGACTCAATGGGCTCCCTAGTCTCGATTCAAGTTTTGCATTTAAGCAACAATAGATTTGTTGGAAATATGCCGATGTCCCTTCAGAATTGTAGCAAGTTAATAACCATTGACTTGAGAGCAAATAACTTGTCTGGAATGGTACCTCCATGGATTGGTTATAGTCTGCCAAATTTGGTTATACTTAACCTACGATCTAATCAGCTTTATGGAAGGTTGCCTTTAAACATATGTCGTCTATCACATATTCAAATCTTGGACCTTTCTTTGAACAAGATTGAGGGAACTATTCCAGAGTGTATCTACAACTTGACTGCAATGTCTCGTACAGAGAGAATATTTTCAATGGCCATATACGCGTATAATACAAGCAGATCTTATATAGACTATGCATCCTTGGTATGGAAAGGAAGAGAGTTAGTGTTTAAAAATTCCTTGAGACTTGTGAAGATGATTGATCTTTCAAATAACAAATTACATGGAGAGATTCCAGAAGGAATTACTAATCTTACAGAACTAGTTTCCTTGAATTTATCGAGAAATAACTTATCTGGATTAATCACTCCGAAGATCGGTTTGTTGAGAAATTTGCAGTCTCTTGATTTATCTAGAAACCAACTTTGTGGTGAAATCCCAATGAGCATTTCCAACTTAAATTTTCTTAGTCAATTGGACTTGTCTGCCAACAACTTGTCAGGAAAAATCCCAACAGGAACTCAAATACAGAGCCTCGATGCTTCTACATTTTTGGGAAATCCTAAACTTTGTGGCTCTCCACTTCCAAACAAGTGTCTAGAAGATCTTCATCCAAATTACATTAACACTCAGGGCCACAAGAAGGAAAATGATGATGATGATGGATTTATAACTAAAGGATTTTATGTTGCTGCAACTCTCGGATTCATTGTTGGATTTTGGGGGGTGTGTTGCATTTCAATGCTAAACATACGGTATATAATGAAGCGTCTCACTTCCAATGCTTGAATGATATTAGCATAGGCTACACGTGGCAGCAGCTCTATGTATGCTCACTTTGTAAAGTTGAACTTTAAGGTAAAACTCTTCTCCCTCTATTTTATATTCATATTCATAAATTAGCTTGTGAAATACTTCACCACATATAGTATAAATATATATATATTACTATATATATATGCTATCTTATTATATTATAGTATGATCAATATATAATTGTTAGCATGACTTAATTGCATCCCTTGAATTATCTGTTAAAAATCTCATCAACCTTAGATTATATAGGAAATATTAGTTTTTACATATTTTCATGTTGAATTCAGCTTTAGTAAGTCGCTTCATGAGGTACGTACATATATAGTATATTTAATGGTTCATCTCTTATATAGAATTGTTTTAGTCCCTTTTTTTATTTGTCCATTTTGTTCAAAATGGATAGGTTTTTTAACAAGCATGGATGCTTACGATGAACTAATTTTAATTTGTAGTTTATTTTTTTAATTTCCTTTTTAATATTAATGTTGTTTTATTATTCAAAACTAATATTTGTTCATTTAACAGTGATCCAACTAGCAGGAGACAGCTACATCATTTCAATAAGCTAGTCATGATACTACATATATATAGTACATCAAGATCATTTTGTTTTTACTTTTATAGTGGCCGGATTAGTTGTACTATTATTTTGTTCAGTATATTGTATCGATCAAAAGACAATTATTGTATCATAGACTAATTATTTCTAAGTATTTATGATAACAACTTCTCAGGAAAAATTCCAATTAATTGGAGCTAAAGTACTTCAGATTCTCAATGCTTTTGCTTTTCAGGGTAATACTGAACTATGTGGTTCTCCATTTCTAACATTTTTTGAAAAAAAGAAATAGTCATGTATTTAAATTTTTTCAAAATCTCCAAAAAATATATATATATATATATAAAATAACTCCCTCATTACTCATTCAAAAAATATATATTTTTGTAGCTACAAAAATGTAGAAAAAGATACGTTTAGGTTCTAATTGTTACAATCTAATCCTAAATGCAACAGAAACTTTGAATTTTTCTTAAATTTAAAATTTTAAGAATTTGTTCTAACTTTTTGAAAAGCCAAAATGTATTTATTAATTAAGGTGCCATTTGGACAATGAGTTGAGATGAGATGAGTTGAAATGAAAGTTGAATAAAATATTGTTAGAATATTATTTTTTAATATTATTATTGTTTTTGGATTTAAAAAACTTGAATTGTTTATT
Source organism: Pterocarya stenoptera (assembly GCA_003123785.1). Lineage (NCBI taxonomy): Eukaryota > Viridiplantae > Streptophyta > Magnoliopsida > Fagales > Juglandaceae > Pterocarya > Pterocarya stenoptera. Next base: position 594,510 of record QEOT01008984.1, on the reverse strand, counting down.
ATATTTTGTATAAGAATTTAAAAAAATTGTAATGATAAGATAAAATGAGATGAAACACTTCCGCTCTTAGTGTGAAATCTCTCTATATTTTTCTTGTAGTGCTCCTCAAGGCTTTTACATTTTTAGTCCTATGCATGATTTTTCTTAATTTTTTCTTAAGTTTATTTTAACCCCCCTTTGGAAATGTGTATATATATATACACGTTAATCATCTATTTTTCAACATTAAAGAAGGAAAGCTCTTATCTATATATTTGGTTAGAAAAATAAATTCATCATCCTTTCAATTATCATCCTCTAAACATTTGATCATGATGTGTCATTAAATGATTCACAAATAAGTGAAATATAACAAATAGTTTTCCAATCATTTAATAACACCCAATCATTTAATAGTACATCATGAAATGCTGAGAGCATGATGATACCGATACATCATGATACTAATAAAATAATATTAAGTTAACCACTTAAAATGAACCTATATATATCAATATATATCATGTGTAATTGAAGATGATTGTCTTTTGAGAAAACTAGAAACTATGGACATGCTTAGTTATGGATAGTTTAGAGAATATTTGAGGATTTTGATAATTTTTTTAGATTGGGTTTTCAAAATGAAAGAACATTTTAAATTATTTTTAAAAATAAGTTTTGTAATGAAGTTTTTGAAACTCGATAGGAAAAGTTGAAAACTTGTTTGAGCATAGTTTTTTAAGAATTGTTTTTATTGGAATTTCTAAAAGTTGCATTGACTTTTGTACTGGATAATGATCGGGTAAAAGGTTTGAAAAATCAATGGTTCTAACCTAACACAACACCTAGAGGGGTGAATAGGTGTTTTTCAATTTTACTGCACTATTTAAAAATGTTGTCAAACAAGCAATCAATCACTGAAAAAAATCACAAAAAAATAATCAATATAGAGATTTGGTCACAAAATGGAAACTCAAATGAAGAACATGTTCAAAATCTAAAACCACTCCAGGTGTAAGTCACCACCTAAAATTCACTACAGAAATTTAGTTTGTTATAACCAATTTAGAAACACTCACGAGACCCTTGTAGTAGCTAAATCTGGCTTGCAATATCACAAGTCACCCACTCGATCTCTACACGCATGCATCTCCAAAACTCTAGCCTTTCTATAGCTTCACTACAAGAATCTCTCGATCTTTGCTTCAATGATAGCTCTGGAATCTCTTTCGACCAAAGAACATTCGCACAAACTGATGTAGCAGTACTTGACCTCAACCACAATAGGATGGGGATCTGATTTCAAGAGAAAACTAAAGTATATGGAATGAGATCCTTTTCTCTCTTTCTTAGCTCTCTATCTGCTCTGTACGTGCTTGCCTTATGAAGGAACAAACAAGTTTCCTTTTATAGCCACAATGGGACACAATGTTGAAACCCTAGTCAAAGTCATATTTTTTAACATTCACTCGAGCGAGCTGTCAAATGAATGTCAAGTGAACATTGTATCCAAGTTTCACTCGAGCCATGAGTCGAGCGCATGTTGCAAGAACTTTCTGTCTGGGTTACCACTCGAGCGTCATGTCAAGCGGGTGTCGAGCAAACTCCTTGTATGAACTTTTGCTCGAGCGCTATGTCAAGCGGGTATCGAGCAAACTCATTGTGTGAGCTTCGCTTGAGCTCCACGTCGAGCAAGTGTCAAGCGAACTCTCTATATGAGCTTTCGCTTGAGCACCAAGTCGAGCGAGTGTCAAGCAAATTCTCTCTATGAGCTTTGCTCAAGCAACAAATCGAGCGCAGGTCGAGTGAACTTTTTGTATGAAGCTTAGCTCAAGCCATGTTGAGCTAATTTCAATCCCTTGTCATTTTATCAGTTTTCTTCAGCCACTCAACACTGACCAAGTTACAACACAATTTGACACATGTTGTCACATGAAATATGTCATCACACTCATTTCACATTAACAATCTCTCCCATTGGCATTTCTGTGAAAAAACCTCTAATCTATACATCAACCTAATCTTGACAAATCGTACGCAGGATGGCCAAGTACAGGTATAATCTCTTAATAAGCTAAAATATTTCTGCAATCACTTTACAAACAGGTAAATGCACCAAAAACATAGAGATACAAGAAATATTCTCACATGTTTAATCAATGCTTGCTAATAAATCAAAACACAAGAATTCAAGCATAGACGTGACAAGTACATTCTTCATCAAGGAAATCATCATTAAGAAACAATCAGACATTGAGTTTAATCAAGGATTACAACAACATAAAAAATTGTGTTTCACAAAAAAAAAAAAAAAAAAAAAAAAAAAACTTCAAAATTTTCCCTTTGTTTCCAAACTACTGCACCTGAATGTATCCTATCCTACTCCCCCAACATATATGTCACTCCCCATTTTTTTCATGAAACAACAAAGGGCTCTAGTAGTCAATTCTTACCATCCTCTTCAGTTGAGGCAGCTAGGACCTCATGTATGTCGTTGAGAGTCATGTTACCAGCTGTTGGAGGCTATCTACGCGAGCATCCAGATTATCAAATTGAGCATCCAAGTGATCAAGATAAGCATTCATGCAAATCAAGTGATCAAACACCATCTGTATGGTTGGGTCAGTAGAATTTGGTGTAGAAGTGGATGGCGCCGAGTTGGATGGAGCAGAACTGGCTGGCCGGGTGGTGGGTGTAGGAGGATGTTCAATATCCAAAGGATTAGGACGAATGTGTGGATGACTCAGCTAGATGGTCTTATGACCAATAGAAGCCTTAAGTGTAATTTTGGACTCATGAGGAGAAATAGCAAGGAATTTGGACAAGGCAGTACGAGTGATAATACATGCAAAACGTAATCCAGTCTGTGTCTTGCTAGATTTAAATGCCTCAAGAATAACTCAGCAAAGATGACTTCCCAAATCAATGGGAATTGATCTAAGCATAGAGTAGAGTAGCTGTGTCTAAGCTTATATCACTATGATGGACTGTAGGGTAGAGATTAGTGAGCATCACTCAAATGAGGAGGAGATAGTCAGGTGGAAACTCAACTGTATGAAGTGGTATCCTATCATCCCAATTAATTTCATATGTATATGTGCATATATACCTTATATTTTACACTTTAGAGTTCGATCGCGAACTCAAGGAGATTTCTATCTTATTTGAAGACCCATGTTTTGGTAGGAGTGATATATATATATATATGAGAAATTCTACTCAACAAGTTGAATTTCTTGAGTAGAATTTCTCATATATATATATATATCTATCACTCCTACCAAAACATGGGTCTTCAAATAAGATAGAAATCTCCTTGAGTTCGCGATCAAACTCTAAAGTGTAAAATATAAGGTATATATGCACATAAAGTGAATTTTTTAATATTTATTAAATATTTGATACTATTCGAGAAATTCATTGGAACAAATATAAGCATTATGTGGTTCAATCATGTATTTATCTCTCTTCTACTCTAAGCCTTGAAGTTCGGCCAACAAACTCTAGGAAATTTACACAAGCAATGGATCTACATAGACAGAATCCTTTCTTACAGGTTAATGGGCTCTTAGGTTAGCAAGGATATAAGTTTTTGCTGATTTACAAAATGATTTACAACATGAAAGATTGCATTTTTATAGTGATATGATCGCTTCTCGATACACAAGACCCTATCACTTTTTTGTAACAAGGTAGAGCTTTTAATAGCCTAAAAGTTCTTTTAAAGAAAAAAATATATGTTTGATAAATTTATAAAAAAGTGTTTTAAGCACTTAAACAAGTTAAAAGTTCACTTAAAAAAAGACACCAAGTTAAAACTTTTATTGAAAAGCTCCGTAAAAAAATTGCACATTTTTTTAAAACAATACCGTAACTAACTTTAAAAGTGCATGTTTACTAGATAGTAAATAGCTTTTAATCGTAGAGTTTTATAATAAAGCTTTACAATTAAAGCACTATCATAAAAACTCTATTTCCTTCTCCAATCCCAAATTTAATTTACGTTTTATATTTCAAGTAATATGGAATCATTAAAAAGAGTAAGAACTTCATATTTCTATTTTAACTTTGCGTCTAAGCAATGTGGAATTATTATCACACTTATATTAGCCACTTAAATAACAAACATGACTAGAATGACAAAATATAAAATAAAAAAAAGTATTTATCGTGCCATTATAGTATAAAGGATTGTGGTGGCCTCAAGCTTACCAGTATCAGCGTGAGCGTAACTCTTTTTTCTTACGTTCTAGGCCCAAAGGGCCAAGGCCTAGCCCTAGGCTCATTATATTTTTTTGGGTGAAGTCGATGATAGGCCTAGTTCTGTACTTCCTCTTGTGAAAAATAAAGAGTTCTGGATTTCAATTTATACAGTAAATGGTGAGAATAGACCGAACATGACCAAATTGCCTTACATATAACGTTTGTTTGCAAAAATGCTACTCCCACCTATAAAACTCATAGACAAAACTCACTGATTGGGATTTTTTTTTTTTTCACTTAATGGTTAAGTAAGTATTTTTTAATAAACTTATAATTTTTTTTATATTTTTTTCAAAATGTTTGAAGTGTTTAAAAAAATGTTTGAAAAACAAGCCAAAAAAAAAAAAATAAGGACATACTCCACGGCTTTGTGTGCTCTACGCAATCCTTAAATTGTTGCTGCATTAAGCCTGTAATTGGGTTGGATAAGTTTCATTTCATCGTTCCCTTCGGCTTTGAGTAAGTTTTTTATCTTTCTATTTTTTCTGCCAAAATCCTTATCATCTTGATTTTTCTGGGACCCAAGTCCTTGATCTGTTGCTTTTTAAAGCTTTCATGCCTAATTTCTTCGCATCCATCATTAGTGGGCTTCCTCGTTTCTTTTCTGAAGATTTAATCTTATATATATATATATATATATATTGATATGGATATTGTTTTTCTTCTTTTCTTTTTTATTTATCATTGCCTTGTTGCTTTGTCTACGTATTAGGTAGCTCTTGCTGTATGGCTCGCTTTTGCATCGTAAAGAACAATTCTTGAATTTACCTATGGCTTCCAAGCTCTCTGCTTTTCAGGCTTATTTTTTTATTTATTTAATTCATCAATGTTTTTGAATCCGAGGTACACAAAACATTTGCTCGACTTGTTTTACATTATTTTCTTATAATCTGTGAATATGTGAGAACATATCATTGATTTTTTAAACAAAATATCGAGTATTCATGTTTGTTGTCTGTCACCAAGATCGGTAAGCTTGGCAAAGATTGGCTTTCTGGGTAGGGATTTCTTGCCAAAAAAATACATTGTGAGAGGGATTGGGAAATGGGTATGTAGTTAGACATATTTTTGCTGTAAGATGGATTTGCAGGGTAATTCTCAGCCTGAATCGGGAAAACTGGAACAAATCGTTTCCCAATTTCTATTAAAGAGCTTACACATTATTCTGGACTCGAGGGTTCCTTCTCGTCGTCCACATGGTCATAGTGAGGACCTGTCATTGGCTTCTCACGTGAGAAAGAGTGACAAATGGTTCAACTTAGTATTAGGTGACCATCCTGCAGCTCTGGATAACTTCTGCCACAGAAATCTGATGGATCCAATGATAATCGATGTAATACTGGTTCATGATGGTTCTAAATCAATGGGGGGATCTGTTGAGACAGTTATAGAGAGGTGGGTTGTTCGGTATGAATATCCATGAGTTGTGGCTGCTCAAACTGGTGAAAGTTCTGCCTTATTCAAGAAAACATAAAAGAATTCAATAATACTTTTACGGGCTCTTTATTCACAAATGAGGCTTCTCCCAGCATAAAAGATCTTCCGGCAGCTAAGTAGATCAAGTTAGACTTGTAATTTTGACATCATTTACAAGGTGCCTTCATTTGGTGATCCATTCTCAAGGGTGGATGAGGAAATGATGGAGGAACACAGTTTCAATCATGTGGAAGCCTTCCCTAGCCGCCTTTGCATATTTGTGGCATACCGTAAAATACTAACCGACTTTAACCTTGAGCCTTCAACCTCATTGCCACCAAAGATTATTACAGATTATATTGGTAGCCCCAACACCGACCCTCTAAGGTCCTTTCCCTCTTCGGAGAAGGGTGTTCGTGCTATTTCCTTTCCATTGAGAGCAGTACGAGCTCCATTTCCTGTGCCATTTCAATGTCCACACAGCTGGACAAGTGGCTTCCACAGAGCAGCTTTTCCTGCACAAAATCAACCCGTTGTTGGATCTCCACCTGCATATCGCCCATCTGCTTTGCCATATGACTACCCATCTCCACCTACTAATATATATAGCAATAGAGTTCCAAATTATAGAATGCCAATCCATCAAAGGACTATTAGTTATGATGGTTATCAGCTTTCACCTCCATTTTCTCCATCTCCATCCCCGTCTTCTCCATCATACATCTCCACTGGTAATCATCCTATGCGAACACGTGTACGTCCAGAAACTACTCCTGTAAGTATACCACTTTCAATGGCGAGCAGAAATTCTAGATACCTTTCTCCCAATTCTTCTGATTCAAGTAGAAGTTCTCTCCCACCTTTATCTCCCAGAAGCAGAAAGACTGATCCCTCATCACAGGAGTCTCCTTATGGAACTACATCTTTTAGAAAAATAGAGTCTTTAAGGTCTGGAGAGATGCAGAATCATTATGCTGGCCAGAAGGTAGTCCTGATTTTCAAATTAAGATACTTTTTAGTTCTATGTTCCCACTCCTGAAATTCAATTTTTATTTTTGTGGTTATCTGATAAGACCCATTATTATGTGTTGCATAAATGATCAGAGATAGCAAAGATGATTCAGGGCAGTTCTCAAGATTGTTATCTTCGAGTGGCTCACCACATATTGGATTTTCTAGAAGCTCCAGCAGATTATCTTTCCAGGATGACTTAGATGATAATATTTTTTCATGTCCTTTTGATGTTGATGATGTTGATACATTGGATATTCAAGTCATGTATGTCAATTTACCTTGTAATTATAGACATAAATGAATTCATTAGCAATCTTCAGTCTTAGTATCGAGCTTGATGTCTGCAGCTTAGTTATTCACAGGTTTTATGCTTTGATTATCCCAGTTGCTATGCTTGCACTTAGATTTGTTGTTCTTCAACTATTGACAACTAGGCTTCCAGCTTCTAGAACTGTTTGGTCACTACACATACTAGAGACTCTCTCTGGGAAGGAGTTTTGAAGCTCAAGTATGATTGATTGCAAAGGCCTAAATAATATAATATGAAAAGAATTATATCACAATCTTTATGTGCATTTTATGATGGTAACAAACTGCCTTAGTTGTGTTCCGTAAGATCTTCATTCATTTGGCAATAATGTATGGGTGACTGCCTGTCTTCCTTGGGTCTCTGTGTGTGTGTGGACTAGGGAGTCATTTAATTTCAAGAGAGTCTAGACTGACCAGATGGCTGCAATGGTGCCCTGTTATCTAGTTCCTAAATTTATTGTTTTTCTTGTTTAAAAGAGTGAATAAACACTTTGAAAGAGAGACAGAACTAGCCAATGCTCTATAATGTTTTATTGAAAACAACCATCGTGGATCTTCAAATTATCTTATGAAAGTGCCAATTACCTATATAGACAAATGAGGTGAGAGTTATTGATGGGAAGTTCGTGATGCTAGAGTCATTTGATTGGAAAAACTAAACCTTCAATGTTGCTGTTAAAATAGGTCTCTCTTTATTGGCTGCAATTTATCGACAAATAAAAATAATGTGCAAAATTCTGCACTATTTTCTTCTTATACTAATCATGCACAGATTGTTCTTTTGGCTGCAGGCAATGGTCTTCGTGGGTTGCTTATATGTCAATTTATGGTATCAAAATCATGCTGAAGATGGAATAGAGCTCTAAATCGTATCTTAGTTCAGACATGACTTTTGTCTAGAATGTAATCAAAATATAAAAGCAGTTATTATGGTGAATTAGAATTTAATAGGGTGTATTCTATTCATTTTTAAGCATCCTGTTAGAGTTCTCCTAGATTCTTTTGAATTCTCATCTATTAAAGAAATGTTTTGTCTACAAAAAGATCTTGCAGAAATGAAGTTTACAAACTGATGGGGCTTGATATGGTACATCACAAATCACTTTTTGTTGCAAAAGATCTGACGTATTACATGCAGCCATGTTTGTTTGTAAACTTATTTTTGTAAGATCTCTTTGTAGATCTAGTACTTCTCAAATGTTATTCAGCCTTGATGCAGTTGCTCGCAAGTATCCACATCTGGTTACATTAGGTTTACTTTATTGAAACAGTTATGTTCTGACTAAAGACTACCCTTCAATTGTCAAACAACATCCAAACTCCCCTCTCTTTCTTCAGCTACCATCTCCCTGGTGATGTTTAGTGTGGTATAATTCTGATGCTTGCATACCCATAACTAACAAACACCAAAAGCTAAGTCTTCTGAATGGATGCAGAGAGATGTTCTATGATTGGATTCTGATCATAAAGTTGTTTATTGTCAAGACACTTACAGTCATACCTATTGTTAGTGCTAGTGTACAGGGTTGTCAGAGGTGGTTTTCAAATTGCTGTTAAAAAAAGCTCCCCACTCCTTGCATGCATATATTGAGTCTACACAAAGCCTAAAAAGCCCCCTATTGGTTCCTTGTTTCAGTCACTATACTTGTGCACCTTCCAGGTGCATAGGTATCTGCTCCTACTCTGTATATGGGATTCACTTTGGCTCCTTGCTCCATGATGCAGCCGCAACTCATAGATGATATAATGCCCCAATGGAAGGCCTAATCCACATGGCCTATACTCCAAAATGACTAGTTAATGATACAATTGAAGTATCATTGGAACTTTATAAAGAGCAAGAACTTCTCATTCTCAATCAATTTGGAATTTCATATACCACCTACCCTTATCATTTATCAAAATGGGGTATCACAATCCCCCCTTTTATATTCCCAACATCTTTGTCGCGCCAGTCTGTCGTAGGTGGCTTGGCTCAAGTCCCCCACATTTCTTGTTTGGATAGACTATGATACCATTTGTAACGCCCCAATGGAAGGCCCAAGCCATATGACCTATGCTCCAAAATGACTAGTCAACAATGCAATTGGAGCCCCATTGAAACATTATAAAAAGTAAGAATTTCTTATTCCCAAGCAATGTAGAAATCCAAACACCACATACCCTTGTCATTTATCAAAATGGGTATCACAAATGACATATTTGACTTTCTCTATCTTTCACTTGCCAAGTGCTAGCAACAGTGTCAGCTTATAAATTACCTTCAAGCATCTGTCAATTGTCTAGCTATTCTTGTCTAAGTGTTCATGAGGAATGCCAGTGCACTAGCAACACCCATGGCTATCCTTGTTCAAAATATCAAGCAAGTATTATTCCTAGTTGTGGATCTTTGGGGTTTTTTGGGTATCGACTGTTTGGTGATCTAATCTTCCCGAGGAAGAATAAAAGTGACCACTGTACTTTGGTGACTAGCTTATGGACTTGAGGACGCATCAAGACCATAGTTGTTTGCAACTATTAAACCCTTTTGTTTACTTATTTAAATTAATCCATTTCAGTCATTTGTTGATTGTGATTGAGTTTGTGATTATGTAATATACTCTCTTTTGGCTTTGTCTTAGGATTTAGGTATGCATTCACGTTTATTGCATTGCCCTTTTGCAAATATGCATGACTTTATCATTTTTTTACTTTGTTTATAAATTTTGGTGAACAGTCAGAATTTTGATGGGAAAAAAGCTTCTGAGTTTACTTCACAGTCATGCCAATTGTTAAAAAATCACAAGATGTTGTCGTTGGTGTCCTTGTTCACATGTTGAGGACTACACCTCCTCTGCGACAAGATTCATGTTGTTACTCATCCCACTCGATGAAGACTGAACTTGAGGGAGGAGTCCCTACAGCTTCTGGACTCTTTATGCCTCGAAAGACTGCTGATGCACTTGAAGAGCTCAGGAGTTTCAGAGAAATGAAAGACCTACTTCTCTCCAAGAGTGGAACTCGGGTGGTCAGCAAAGATGACGTTTGAGCTTGCTGCTTCGATGGATTGATCTTTGTTTATTGAGACAGAAATTTAGCTCCTAAGAGAGAGGAGATGACGGAGTTGCTGGCAGTGGCAATGAATGAAAGGACTACCACCATGATGCCAAGGCTTCAATAGAACAGTCAGGAGTGACAGATTATGTACATATCATGACTGAAAATATTCACCGATTCATGAGCATTGCTATGTAAATGTTTCGGGACCATTACATTGTTTAAATGTTTATAGGTAAAAGTTCCAGTTCTGGTTTCCTGCAGCCAGCAAATTGAAGTTTCTTCTTCAAGACTTGGAGAAGAAGAATAAAACCAAGAGAATACTACCAAGGTTGCATTTTTATAGTGCTGAAAATTCTTTGCATTCAGCATTTCTTAATATCTGACAGGTTACGTAGTCTTTGTATGATTATATCTTAGCTTTAAATGTTCACAATGTGAATAGAAATTATAATAACCAACAAACAAGTTAAAATTGCTGGATCCTGGCGAGGTGGTTAGGGGTTTTGAGAGAAGATTTTGTTGACTTTTAGAAGCAGGGGGATTAAGAAGAGTACAATAAAAACTTGAAAAAAAGAAACAAAACCATATGACAAACGTAAAGTTCAAATCTAATAGATTGTGCAGGATTGTCATTATTCTTGGCCATGCTTGAAAATATTAGCCCGCCCATTTAAAGAGATTGTGCACAAAAAAGTTGGCATTTTTGAGATGCCATAATAGGATGTCCTTGAAATCTTTGAGATGCCATAGGATGTCCTTGAAATATTGGAGGGATTTTTCAATCAAGAGTGAGATGGTTGGTTTTTTATGGCCATGGGGACAAGTCTCCTTCTAATATTTGGCTTTCCATTCCAAAACTTGTAGCATCTCCCACACTAGGTTCGTCTGGCAGACTTGTGCAAGTCTAGGATCGTCGACCTCGATGCCAACTAGCAGGAACCATCCCATCAGCAAATTGTCTTGCTGATGGACTAGCAAAACCAAGTATTTGGTTTTTTCATTTTTGTAACCCAAAACTAAGTATTTGGAGGAGCAGGGGATGAGGTTTCTTAGTCATCTGTTCATCAACTTCCAAAAAACTTGCTTAGGATATTTACTATAGACAACTCAAGTCTACCTAGTTTTAGGCATCACAATTATGTAATTACTATGTAATCAAAACTAAGTAATTGGGTTTTTCATTTTTGCAAAAGGTATTCTTCCGTCAAAAGTAGAAGTTAATCAGAAAAATTAAGATATCACCTCCTTTGAAATAAAAACATGTGATGAATCTATACTCCAAAAAAATTAGTAACACTACAATTGCAGCTTGTTGAAATCATTATAGATGATAATGAGTAATACAGTCATGGGTTATATAAGTGCCGTACACTTTTTTTGAAAATGAGTGAGATTTACTATTAAAAAATTAATTTTTTCATGTGATCTCATATTTACTAACTCTTCATTTCTCATTAAACTAACATAGTTATACCCCAAATGACAACCTTTATGGTGAATGACCATTGGATCGGGCCAATTATTAGTTTTTATTTTCTCCACAAGTGTACTTGTTGTTTATGGGTGTTGAGGTCCCTTTCCGTTCTAGCGTATCTCTTTTCTTTTCTACTGATATCCAGATCCAGACAGGAAAAAAAAAAAAAGGGTAGGTCCTGACAGTTGCACTGAGTGAACAAGTATTAAACCCAAAGCAAAAGCACTAATCTGCCTTACTGGGCAGTAAGAGAATACAATTGTCAATTAAAACTCACTGCACAACCCCCCTAAACGAGTAAAGTTCTTAAACATACATTTAGCATCCACAATTAAAGCAGTTCGTCGTATATAAATAGCGTAAAATGGGTCTTCTTCACCCTTATGAGTTCCCCAAAATGCTGTTTCCAGCCAACGGATAACTGAAAGTGCAAAAAAATCCAAAATTAGACCTGAATAAATGAAATTACATAAAACATGTGCTTCCTGGCCACACACAAAACAATCATTGTCCAAGATAGATTAGAATATGTTTACAGAGTTATTGAGAATAAAGGAAGTTCTGAATATATAACAATAATAATGAAGGGCGGTAAGTGTATTACATAATTGAGGATAACATATACACAAAAGAGAAAAAAATAAAACTTTGTTGCCCTTTCTACATCTGAAAACAGGAGTACTGCATTCTTGTAACTAACTTCTGCAAGTTATTCCTTGGTCATATCAACAAATTATGATAAATTATGATATTATTATTTTTATTTTATTTTATTTTTTATTTTTATGTCGGGGAACCTCCCCAAGGCAGAGCCCTTCGGACCCACTCCTGCAGAGTAAATTTCAGTCTCGTGCACCGCATCTTCGGAAGTTTCTCTACACAGAACTAGTTAAATCGTTGGCTTTTTACCAAAGAGTGTGGCCCCTAGAGATTGTTTGCACCCAAGGGGATTTGAACCTTGGACCTGGGGGGAGTATACACCCGCCTAAGGCCTTTACCACTTGAGCCAAACCCTAGGGGTTAATTATGATATTATTGAAATTACCATGGCAGAGATGCAGAAAGAAACGAGGGGCCAAAGAATCAATGAGGAGCCCACTGAAGATCTCATTTCGTAAAATAGATCATGCTCCATTTCTTAAGTAGTTTAATGCCTTTAAGGTTACACACAACACTTTCCAAGCACATATATTAGAAGATCCCAGAGCACATGATCCTTAACCTTAAACCAATGTAAAAACCCTGACCCAAGCAGGGAAATTGTTAACATCCATCCCAAAAGGTAATTTTGGCGTAAACAACCAATATTGGAAGTAGGAAGCATGTACATAGAGGACAAATTTGCACAAAAGCACGTTGAGTTTTAGAGAATGGGCTGGGGATGTAACATGAATGCAAGACACAACAAAATCACTGGCTGTCTCAGTTTCAAAAGTCAAAAAATGTAAGAGATCTATGCTCTACTGAAGGAAAACCCCATCAATCTCAGGGAGTGATACTAGTATTGATGGTAACAAGTTTTGACTTGAAGAAAGCTAATGCATGAGACCCTGTCCAAGTAATTTATACTTCCTCAGTTCCTCTGTATAAGTGTTTCTCTTCTATACTTCTGTACTTTTGTCGCACACTTTTTAATTCTAATAAAATCTCAAATACTTATTATACTTTAGAGATCCAAACCTAATGTTTGGATTGCAATAATCTCTTTGAGTCACATTGACATTGGTTTACCCCATAAAACTCAGGCCTATTATTCTCATAATACAAACCCACACACGGGCTTAATTTCCTCATAATATTCTTTGAGAAAAACATAAAAATGATACAAATATCATGAAGAAGCATACTTCATTATCTGAAGAAGATCTCCAAATGCCCGAACGCAATGGACAGATGCTGGTTTTTTCAACTCTCTTGCAAGTTCAAGTTGTTGCCGGAAAACATCAATCTGGAAAAAAAAAAAACCTCTACTAACACTCCAGCAACCATCTAAAACAAGAGTAGTGCTACATGTACTTACAATTTTACTTAAACTTTTACTTACAAGACTCATTTTGTTAGTTTTCTTTTAAAATTCAAATTTTGAATTTCAAATTTCATGATTTTCAGCATATCAATAATTGACATGTGGAGAAGTAAGTTTGTAAGTTTTTCTTAAGTATATTTAGCATTTTCCATNCAAACTCAAGTCAATGGATGGAGAATCTAGACCCGATGAGAACTCGTTTCAAGAACCACTAACACTTTAGCAACCATCTAAAACTAGAGTAGTGCTACATGTACTTACAATTTTACTTAAACTTTTACTTACAAGACTCTTTTTTTTAGTTTTCTTTTGAAATTCAAATTTTGAATTTCAAATTTCATGATTTTCAACATATCAATAATTGACATGTGAGAAGTAAGTTTTTCTTAAGTACATTTAGCATTTTCCATATGCATTCTATCAACCAGTAAAGGGGAAAAAAGCAAAGAAACAATAGTTTTACTCATCCAACAAATATTTTGAGATAAACATTGGAGATTAAAAAAGAACAAATAGTTCACAGAGGGACAAAAGGAGATGAGGGAATTTCCTTTTTTAAAGGGGGAAGGGTATGAAAGTGAGAAAAATCCTTTCTTAAATTAGAAAAAGAAAATCTAGTATTCACCCTTTTAAGAGCACTAAAATGATTGCATCCGCATTCCAAGATCAGTATAAAAAATTTGTTCACTTGAATTGGAAGCTATAGGTAACCCTCAAATTACTAATTTAGGGTCTATTTTTTATTTCAGTAATTTGAAGGGGATGAGTGATAACATGTGCATCAATATAGGTTATAATTATGAAGGAACTTTCTAAAGGGGGTTGATGAAATGCAAAAATAATTCCAAGAACTTCCATAAGAAATCCGCACCCTAAACTAAGAAAGGTTTGTGCAAATCACTAAACCCAATTCTCACTAATTATTACAAAGAGGAAAGTTTGTACACCACTAGTTCAAGTTTGATCCAATTACAAATTAACTACTACTAATTGGAAAAGCAGATCATCCCTATACATAGAGTAATAAATAACAGTTATCAAATACCAATCCATATACTACACTATGGTGTCAGGGAGGGACTGATACTGGTCCCTTGTTCTGGGATGCCTAACATTGACATGGGCTTGGCCCTCCAATGCATGATAATCAGAAAAAAAACAAAAACAAAAACAAAAACCAAAAACCAAAAACCAAAAAATATAAAACCACTCATGAATGGCCCTTGAGTGAACATAACAGGAACATCAGAGCCCATGAAGAAAGAGAAATTTACAGAAGCATTAAGAAACAAGGAATTGGGATAGTAAGACCTGATCCGAGAAATCAATCTCTTTTCCCCGTGAACCTTTGTCCAATCCAATCTGAGGAAAAAATTTCAAATGAAAGTTGAGGATAGATTCTCCCGTAGGCAAGCTTTAGTTACACCTAAAACCACATTAAGTGACCAAGGGAACGGGAGTAACGGGAGAGAAAAACTGACCTCTCCAACAGCAGCAGAGGGAGTACTCTCAAGGCACTCTTTTAACGTGTTGAACCAGTTGGGTGTCCTCTCCGCAACATACCTGCAATTTAAAGAGTATCAGGCACAGGGGAGGTGCTGAAGTTTTACGTGAGTAAAAACAAGAAACATATGCCGTTGATATAACATAATTGGTCCAAAGCTGCTACTAGGTTCTATGACACGTTATATCAAAACCTCGCCTGTAAACTCTGGCTGCTAATCTATACAACAGAAAAGACTCAAAATTGTCCTTAAAAAAAGAGTAAGAAATAACAGATAAATGTCTTGAGACTGACACTGTCCGTATTCTTTGCAAGTTGGAAATAATTTTTCCACCAAGTTTTTTTGACGTAATGGTCCACCTAGCTATCCACTTACCCCGAGAGTTGTTGCTTGCAGGACTAGTTCAATACATGTATCCATTTGAGAGGTATTTGAAAAAATTTAAGCGGTATGTGAAAAACAAAGCCCGACCAGAAGGTTCCATTGTAGAGGCATATATTCATGAAGAATGTTTGACATTTTCATCGATGTATCTACATGACATACCAACTATGTTCACTTGAGACGATCGAAATATTGATGTTGGTGTGCAAACATCCGAGATATCTACCTTCTCAATATTTTCTCTGAAAGTGCAGCTACTCGGTAATTCAATATCTATCCACTTAGAGAGGAAACTATTTAAAACTGCCAGATGGTACGCCCTCAAAAACTGCACCGAGATTGTCCAATACTTGGAGTAAGAACCCGACATTGACGTAACTCTTTAACTAAACTGTTTGGAGGTACCATTCGCCATCTTGGCACTTTATGCAATAGCTTGTGGACCAGACCCTTGGGTGGGTTCATATTCTGGTTGTATAATGAATGGTATACGATTTCATACAAAGCATATGGAAATGAACTATAAGATACAAAATAGTGGTGTATTAGTTACTATTGAACACCAATCGACTATGGTTGACTTCTATGGTGTTCTGAATGATATCTTGGAGGTGCGGTACATGGGATGGCGATGAGTATGGTTACGTTCTTGCGATTGTTTTGATGTTGGTGATACGATTCAAGGTATCAAGATCGATGACCATCTTACAATTGTCAATATGTCCAAAACTTGGTATAAGGATGACCCCTTCGTATTGGTATGCCAAGCTTCGCAAGTATTTTACCTCAAAGACACAACATTATCTAGCTCTTGGCACGTCGTGCAGAATATCACATAAGAATATCACATATAGGAATGTCTATGATGTTCAACAATTACACTTAGATGATGAAGGGGATGACTCTACCGAGGCCAATGTGTTTCAAGAAGATCAGTCTTCTGATGTTTATAGACATGTCGACATGATCGAGCACAATGACTTTCAGTCCCCATGGCTAATGGCAGATGCTCAGCCCAAGACTGTGGGTGATGCTGCATTATATGGGGAAAGTAATCACATTCTCGAGGACCAGACTAATATGAACGACATAGTAGAGGAGACATGAGTCTTATTCTAGTGATACTATGTCCAACCCTTCCACTGATGAAGACCTACTTGAAGACATTGATGCAAAGACCAATGCTGAAAGTAGTTCCATGGATGACACCGATCGACCATCTAATTCAAACTAAGGTCCTAATTTGACTATACATACTGTTTTTGACTATACATACTGTCTAATATTACTAAATTTTGTCATAGTGTTATTAATGAAGTTTGCTGATGAATTATGATTAAAAACTTACCTGGGCTTTTAACTGTGTTGCAGACCAAGCATGCTGCGGGGAAATTGGTTGTAGTTTCTTAGGGAATGAACAGATGCAATTGTGTATGACATTTTTGTCTTTAAAATATACAATTATAATACTACTACATTGGTTGCTATTGCGTATAATATTGTTAGTTGGACGTATTAAGTTAGAAGCTTGTCAGTTTCCAGCATCTATTTTTAACTTCTTGTTTACATTGTCAATTCTTAGGTCACAATTAATGAGTGGCTTCTTTTCCTAGTCTGTTTATTGCATGTCCACTTAAAAAGACGCATGCGGTTACGCAAAACAGAGGCTATGTTCCAAAAATCCCTTGATTCCCTTGCCTACTCAAGGAAGAGAGGATAATTCTATTCTCTTCTTATGTTTTTTGTTGGCCATTTGTACATGATTTTTGTGTGATAGCATAGGGCCATCACAGCTTGTTGAATAGTGCATGTTTCCCTTTTGCATGATTTCAGGTCTGTGGGGAAGGAACTATATGCGAGGATCTTTGAAGGCTCTATGGACTCGGCTGATGAGTTTTGTTCTATACTGCTTAACACCCATATTCTTCATGGTTGACTTAATGGTTGTAGTTTTGCATTTGAGCTATTTCATGTCATCTTGTTTTTGTTTGATCTTTAGTTAGATGGCTCCACTCCCCTTGTATACATCAGAAGAGGAAAGGACCAATGAACTGAAACTGAAGTTGAAGAAGCTGTGCAAAAAGCTTATTCGAGGCAGGTTGGTCTCGCAAAAATTGACGCGTTTTAATGTTGCAAATTCTCTGTCACTGATTGAAGGCTGATTTCAGGTACCTGGAGGGTAAAAAACAGCTGAAACTTCATTGATGAGCATTCATCTTCTGTTTTTCGAACTTCTCTTCAAGGAGAGATGCTCTACCTTACCTGAAACAAAAGGTATTGCTTTTAACCTGAAACAAGAGATGCCCATATGTCTTCTTGATTACTGCTATAAAACACCTTCTCTAAAATTCAATTGATTTTGTTAAATTTCTCTTATTTTATCTCAAAACAAGCTGACACTTGTTTGAAATCATCTATGTTAACACAGTTTTTTGTGCAGTTTTTATCCTTGGAGCAGTTGTTGCTTAGTAAGATCTTCAGTGGTGCTATTTGCCAACATGAATTAGCCAATTGTATGACGGTTTTGTATGATGGCTTATATTTATATAAAGAATGGTGGGGTGATAAATTGGGTGTTGCGAAGACTCTGTATTTATGTAAAGAGTGGTTTATAGTGTGATTTTTGCACTTTCATTAGGAGGCTACTCACTTGATGAAATTCTTTGTAGATGCTGATCTAGATAAAGCTGCTCACCTGCTCTGTTGGGCATTATATTTAACAAGGTGAAATGGATTGTATGAGATTTTGTCCGTATTTCATCTTCGATCATTTTATATTTAATGCATCATAATTATAAGAAATTTAATAAGGCTAGAAAAAATGTGGCAATTTCTTTCATTTTATCTTCATTTTGCCATTTGTTCCAGCGAGAAATACGTGTGGCAAGTTCTCGTGCCATTTGTTCAGTTTGGTACTTTACATGACAATTTGTGAAGAAATTAGTGGAAAAGGCAAACGATTGGGTAGTTGGGGATCCATTTGATCCTAAAGTAAACAAAGTGAGTATTAGTATTTTTGTCTTCCTTTTCTATATTTCTACTACCGTGTTAACACATTGACATTGGTTAGTGTCACTGATATCTGGTATCTTGCTTTCGACAGGGACTGCCATGATGGAGGTGTTGGGATCACGTACGAGACAGAAAAATAAACCCAGACTATAGAGAGACAAGATTTAAGTGGTTTGGCAACTGCCTACGTCCACTGTTGTTGTGCTTCACTATGAAAATTGAAATTACAAATCTGTAAAACTCTCTCTGTTTTCCGTCACTCACTTCGCACCACTATACACACTGCACTCACTTCTGTTTTTGCACACACTTTGCACATCTCAACACTTCTATTTATAGCAAGAAAGGAGAAGGAAAGTTATTGGAGTAGTTGAGCAATTTCCGGAGTGCAAGCCGCACCTTTGGTGTAATGATGAGGTGCACCACTTGCATGAGACTTTGTCTCCATCTGCAATGATGAGGTGCACCACTTGCATGAGACTTTGTCTCCATCTGTAACAATCTCCCACTTGGAGACAAATGAGTCTTCATGTCTTCATAGCGTCACAGCAACTTCAAGTCATGCCTTAAGTATGGAGACCAACTGAAGCTTTACACAGCTTCAGTTTGTCAGCAATAACTGCTTTTGTGAGCATGTCTGCTGGGTTCTCTGTTCCTCGAATCTTTTCAAGTATCAGCTGTCCACTATCGAGAAGGGATCGAATAAAATGGTATCGCAGCTGTATGTGTTTTGTTCTGGAATGAAAAGCTGGATTCTTTGCAAGAAAAATAGCACTCTGACTATCACTGTGCAAAATACCTTTTTCATGCTTCTTTCCCAATTCTTCCAAGAATGACTGCAACCAAATCATTTCCTTCCCTGCTTCAGTTATTGCAACGTATTCAGCTTCTGTAGTTGAGAGAGCAACAATCTTCTGCAACTTAGAAGCCCACGATACAGCTGTATTACCCAGCGTATACACGAATCCAGTAGTACTTTTCCTGCTGTCAACGTCACCTGCTAAATCAGCATCTACATATCCTTGTAGCTTTAAACTTGCTTTCGTAAAGCATAGTGACGTATCTGACGAGGCTTGTAGATATCTCAAAATCCACTTGACTGCTTCCCAATGCTGCTTTCCTGGATTACTCATGTACCTGCTCACAGCTCCCACTGCTTGTGCAATATCTGGTCTTGTACAGACCATGGCATACATAAGACTACCAATAGCAGATGCATAGGGTATTCTGTTCATGCATTCTTGCTCTTCTTCCGTCTTTGGCGATTGATCCTTAGTTAGTCGAAAGTGACTAGCTAAGGGTGTGCTTACTGGCTTCGCCTTGTCCATGTTGAACCTTCTGAGCACCTTCTTCACATACTCCTCCTGTGAAAGCTTAAGAGTACCATTAGCCCTGTCTCTAATGATTCTCATACCAAGGATTTGTTTCGCAGCACCCAAATCCTTCATCTCAAACTGCTTTGACAACTGCTTCTTCAACTTGTTGATCTCCTCGATGCTTGATCCTGCAACGAGCATATCATCCACATACAAAAGCAGAATGATATAAGAGTTGTCAAAATTCTTTATATAACAACAATGGTCTGCCTGCAGTCTTGTGAACCCATTACTGCACATGAAGTTGTCAAACTTTCTGTACCATTGTCGTGGAGCTTGTTTTAGGCCATACAAGCTCTTCTTCAGTTTGCAGACTAGATTCTCTTTTCCCTTTACTGAGAATCCTTGTGGCTGGTGCATATAAATGTTTTCCTCCAAATCACCATGAAGGAATGCGGTCTTTACATCTAACTGCTCAAGATGTAGATTCTCTGCAGCCACAATTGCCAACACTAGCCTGATCGTGGTCAACTTTACAACTGGGGAGAAAATGTCTGTGTAGTCGACACCTTCCTTCTGCTGAAACCCCTTCACGACCATTCTGGCTTTGTAGCGCTTGCTACCATTGTGCTCTTCCTTGATTCTATACACCCATTTGTTGTGCAAAGCCTTCTTGCCTTTTGGAAGCTTAGTCAGCTCCCATGTCTGATTTGACATCAGTGAGTCCATCTCATCTTGCATGGCTTTCTCCCACTTGATTGAATCTTCAATTTGTAGTGCTTCATCATAACTTTCCGGTTCACCACTATCTGTTAGCAGAATATAGTGTAAAGATGGTGAGAACCGCTGTGGTGGCCTAATCGTCCTTGAAGATCTTCGAATAACAGTGGGTGGTGTACTTTGTTCGATCTGTGGATCATCATTCTCTTGATCCTCGATCTGATCAGTGTTGACTTGAGTTACATCAAAGTCAACAACCTCAGGCTTCTTTGGCTGCTCCTCAGGTTCAGCTTGTGACCTAGCTTTGTATAGAACCTGCTCATTGAATATCACATTTCTACTTCTGATGATTTTGTGATTTTTATCATCCCAAAATCGATAGCCAAATTCTTCATCTCCATAACCGATGAAAAAACATTTTCTAGATTTGGCTTCTAACTTGTTACGGTCAGTAGAATCTATGTGAACATATGATACACAGCCAAAAACTTTCAAATGAGAAAGTTTTACCTCTTTTCCGCTCCAGACTTCCTCTGGCAGATCAAACTTCAGGGGAACTGATGGTCCCCGGTTAATTAAATAGGCTGCAGTGTTAACTGCATCAGCCCAAAAACATTCAGGCAATCCTGAATTCAGCCTCATGCTTCTTGCACGTTCATTTAGAGTTCTGTTCATGCGTTCAGCTACGCCATTCTGCTGCGGTGTCCCGGGAATAGTCTTCTGAAATCTAATCCCATTTCCAGCACAGAATTCTTTGAACCCTCCATCAATGTACTCTCCGCCATTGTCTGACCTCAGACATTTCAACTTCAAGCCTGTTTCATTTTCAACCATGGCTCTCCACTTCTTGAAAGTGTTAAATGTGTCGGATTTATTTTTCAAAAAATAAACCCATACTTTTCTGCTTGAGTCATCAATGAAGGAAACATAATACCGAGATCCTCCAAGAGAAGCGACTGGGGATGGCCCCCACAAATCTGTGTGCACCAACTCCAACTTTGTAGACTTTGGAGTTTTCCCATTTTTCAAGAAACTAACCTTTTTCTGTTTCCCGAAAATGCAACCTTCACATATGTCGAAATCAGTTGATTCCAACCTTGGTAGCTTCCCTTTGGATAATAGTACTTTCATCCCTTTCTCACTCATGTGACCAAGCCTTTGATGCCATAGGTTGGCATTTGCATCAGCAATTGCAACAGTATCTCTAATACTTGAAGTCATGTACAGAGTACCTGTTTTTGTGCCTCGAGCTACTACCATAGCTCCCTTCGTTATCTTCCACGTGCCACCGGTAAATAATACCGAATGCCCATCAGCATCAAGTTGTCCTACAGAAATCAGGTTCCTCATGAGCTTAGGAACATGTCGCACCTTTTGTAGCAGCCATGCACTTCCATTGGGCAGATTGATTCGTACATCTCCCATGCCTTCGATGTCCAATGCTTCACCATCTGCTAAGTACACCTTCCCGAAATTGCCAGTGACATAATTCTGCATGATTTCTCGGTGTGCTGTAGTGTGGAAGGAGGCTCCTGAATCTAACACCCAAGATTCAATTTGGCTGTCAACTGAAAGGAGTAAGGCATCTTGGAGGTCTTCTGTTGTGGCATTGACGGATTCATGTCCATTCTTCTTCTTTGCTTCCTTGCAATTATTTCTGAAGTGGCCAGTCTTGCCACAATTCCAGCACTGTACTTGTTTTCCGGACCTAGATTTACTTCTGCCTCTTCGGGACTTTGACCTGCCCCGATTTGAACTTTTATTGGCTCCTCTACCTCTCGTCTCGAGGTTTAAGGCAGAACTGGAAGTTGATGCTTCACCTGCATCTTTTCTGCGAACTTCCTCACTAAGAATATGGTCTCGGATATCTTGGTATTTCATCTTTGTTTTGCCATAAGAGTTGCTTACAGCTGTTCTCATGGCCTCCCAACTTTTTGGTAGTTGAGCCAAAGCAATCAGCGCACGTACTTCATCATCAAATTCAATTCCTACTGAGGCCAATTGATTGATGATGGTGTTGAACTCATTCAAATGTTGAATAACTGGAGTTCCTTCTGCCATTCTCAAGTAGAATAGCTTGTACATCAGGTGCACTTTATTGTTGGCTGATGGCTGCTCGTACATGTTTGAAAGAGCCTTCATCAGATCTGCTGTGGTTTTTTCTTTTCCCACATTGTGTGCAACTGATCTTGACAATGTTAGTCGAATGACTCCCAACACTTGTCTATCAAGGAGACTCCACTCTTCATCTTTCATGTCAGTTGGCTTTTTTTCTAGGAGTGGAAGATGTAGTTTCTTCCCATAGAGGTAATCCTCTATCTGCATTCTCCAATAGGCAAAGTCTGTACCATCAAATTTCTCGATACCACTGACTTTAGCTTCCTCTCCAGCCATAACTTTACAATTGAATCCAAATTTGAAGAAACAAAGATCACCGTTGCGTCCGGAACACTTGAATTAGCTGGAAACGAGTCCGAAATCGTAAAAATCAGATCAAAATTGAGCTTAAACGGGGCAAAACAGTTTCTGCAAACCAGAGTGCGACACGTGGCAGGATGACGCGGCTCGGCTCAGTGACTCGGCTCGGCTCAGCTCAGGGATCGGCTCAGTGATAGGCTCGGCTCGGCTCAGGGATCGGCTCGGCTCGGCTCAGGGATCGGCTCGGTCCGTCTTCAACCTCTGGATGGCGCGTGCACGCGTGGGGGAGCGTGTGCTTGACGGCGTGAAGCGCGTGTGACGCGTGCGGCTCACTCCGGGCTCAGTTTGAGACGAAAATTTCACCAGAAATTTCGTCTCGATCTGTGTATTCTAGTAGTACGTCTAAAACTTGATTTCGATCAAGTTTCAAGAATGAGTTTTTAAAAAAACTCCGATCCTCCAACACTCTCTGATACCAGTTGTTGGGATCACGTACGAGACAGAAAAATAAACCCAGACTATAGAGAGACAAGATTTAAGTGGTTCGGCAACTGCCTACGTCCACTGTTGCTGTACTTCACTATGAAAACCGAAATTACAAATCTGTAAAACTCTCTCTGTTTTCCGTCACTCACTTCGCACCACTATACACACTGCACTCACTTCTGTTTTTGCACACACTTTGCACATCTCAACACTTCTATTTATAGCAAGAAAGGAGAAGGAAAGTTATTGGAGTAGTTGAGCAATTTCCGGAGTGCAAGCCGCACCTTTGGTGCAATGATGAGGTGCACCACTTACATGAGACTTTGTCTCCATCTGTAACAGGAGGGTAAAAGATGAGTGGGTTTGGGAGAGATAATGGTTTCAAAGCCCTTCACATGTGCTCTTGAAGTTAAATCAATTGTGACACCCATTTGCAACTGGACTTGGGTTTGAATCACTCGTGTTAATTCGGTTTGGCAAATGGCCATAACACACTAGCTAGCAGAATCTTATCTGAAACAGAGTGTTAATTTCAGTTTCTTGTGAAACTTGACTGGTAGGATATATTATATGTAGTGCTCTTTGATTAGTCAAATACTCTAATTAATTATTAATATCATAGAATTAGCAAGGTTTGTTTGTACGTGGGCAAACTTTTTCTTCATATTTTATCTGCTATTTTTTTGTTGGAACATTTCTTTTTTTCTTTTTTTTATCTCCCGGCCTTTGATTTATGATCATGATCAGAAGGTGTTTATCGATTATGACACGCAGGGACCTTGAACGTGGCAAACATGGTGTTAACATCAAGTCTTGGAATATTTTTTCCAAAACTTATAAAAAAAACTAAAATTCGAATTTATTGAAAACAAAATATTTAAGTGCAGGTATTGGGAGGCTAGCCTCGATATACAAAAAGTAGTATTATGGACTCTATTTTATGAAGTTAAAATTTCCATTATTTTTATATTGTCAGGTTTTGATAAAATTATTATGTTATACTTTAAATATAAAAATAAGCAATATGTTATTACACTTAACAATATTTCTCGTTTTACCAAACTCAGTTGGCGGCCAACTCAAGGAAGAGAGGATAATTATATTCTCTTCTAAGTTTTTTGTTGGCCATTTGTACATGACTTTTGTTGATAGCATAGGCCATCACAGCTTGTCGAATAGTGCATGTTTCCTTTTTGCATGATTTCAGGTCTGTGGGGAAGGAACTATATGCGAGGATCTTTGAAGGCTCTATGGACTCAGCTGATGAGTTTTGTTCTATACTACTGCTTAACACCCATATTCTTCATGGTTGACTTAATGGTTGTAGTTTTGCATTTTAGCTATTTCATGTCATCTTGTTTTTGTTTGATCTTTAGTTAGATGGCTCCACTCCCTTTGTATACATCAGGTTAAAAACAATACATTTTGTTTCAGGTAAGGTAGATGAAAGGACCAATGAACTGAAACTGAAGTTGAAGAAGCTGTGCAAAAAGCTTATTGGAGGCAGGTTGGTCTTCGCAAAAATTGATGCGTTTTGATGTTGCAAATTCTCTTTGTCACTGATTGAAGGCTGATTTCAGGTACCTGGAGAGTAAAAAACAGCTGAAACTTCATTGATGAGCATTCATCAGCTGTTAATATGTGGGGGCAACAGCTTTTGAAACAGGTATCACTGAAAAACTCCACACTGACATGGATGAATTTATTTGCAATTTAGGTTAATACTTTGGGCTCCTTGATTCTATGCCATGGATAATTATATGGTCCTTAAACTCTTCTACAATTGGAGGATATAATAATGGGTACACATGTTCTTATTTATGTAGTTAATATGTTGGCCTTTACTCAGCTTTATTTAACTTGAGGTGTTACGATTCTTCTGTAAATTGTAGTGGTTCAATGATATATGGATAGGTGATGCAACTTGGTGTGTATATAGTTTGATAATCGTATGAATTGAGAGCATTGAGTTATGTTAGGAAACTGCTGGTGTGATGGTCTTTTTTGCCTGCAAAAGTTCTATTTCCAGTTGGTGGCAATGGACTCTCTCTGGTTTAGTAATGAAATGTCATATATTTCATGTATACTATAAGTAGAATTAACATACGTTTGAATGTTCTTAGGTGCAGAGCTATGTCCACTACATAAACTATAATGCAGTATTTTTTAGTTTTGACATATACATGGGGTTAAATTAGCCATTGGAAGTTTATTTAACAAGCTGAGAGTTGATAGGCGTTGTTGTTGATGGTATATTTGATTAGTTAAACAACTTATTTAATGTTGGATTATTGGTCTTTCATTCGTGTATATATATATATATATATTACTTGGTTTATTTAATTCTTACAAAACATGGATGCAGAAAAAGGTATATTACACTGCCGGCTGATGGGTCATTGCTAAAGAGATTGGATCTAGAGGTTCTGGTTCAATTTCATCCCATGCTTCCAAGATAGAGAGGACTTAAATGTTACTACCACATGACATAGTGTGTATAGCACATATTAATGTTGCCTTGTATTAAATGTCCAAACTAGTTTCATTGAGTTTCAGATCAATTTGAACTTATTTAATTACTCAAAGAATGCGGGTTGGGTTTATAGTCAGGGTTATGGTCATGAAACCTCAGTTAATGGTTTGTGCAACACTTTAATTTGCTTATTGTTGATGTCTTTGTAATAATATTTACAGGTTATAGTGAAGGGAAAATTAATGATCATGAGTAGATCATACAATATTAAGCTTGCTGCTACTTAGACAAAATCTGTGATGTTGGCAAATTGAAAGCATGCTTCGTGATTATTTGAGAGGCATGTACCGTAATTGCGTCAGCAGTAATTGGGACTATTTGCATAGAAAATATTTATATTGCCACAAGCAAGAAGGCCATTAAAAAGACCATTTGTGTCGAAGGTAGTCAGTTTTCAGATAAAATTATCTCGCCGCTAATATTTCAAAAATTGATCTATTTGCATCCCTAGATCCGCGCCGCAATAATTAATGCATATCTATACCTGCACTAAAAAAAAGTTTTTGTGACACATAAGAGCGTCAGTTACACTCTACTCTTATTTCGTAGTGTCTTTGGTGTCGTAGATGTGTTGCTCACATGGAAGGTCGACTTGAGCCTTTTAATTTGGTTTGGCATTCGATTGTTTATGAGATTCGCGCTATCTATCAGGACATTCACAAAGTTTTGAAATGCTCTAGGAATGATTCTCAGCTTTTACAATCCTTGCTTATCTCGCCTCTTGTTCCACCAAGGCGATGCTCTAGGTTGGTGGTCTGGCGCAAACCCCCTCAAGGTCGTTTAAAGTTAAACACTGACGGTAGTAGCCTTGGGAATTCTAGGCCGTTTGGGGCAAGTGGTATTATCAGAGATGATCATGGTAATTTAATTCATGCCTTTGCCTTTCCTCTTGGGATTGGTTTGAATAATAGGGTAGAATTATTAGTGCTGCTGCACGGCGATGTGGGGTTTGGTATCTGGAGGATTTTTGGGAGGAGTTTCTTGGTCTTTTGGATTCGATAGTCTGCTCTGTTTGTCATGTATTCAGAAAATGTAATAAAGATGCCGATTGGATTGTTAAGTATGGTTCGCTTGGTCATTGCATGGAGCAACAAGAGATTGGGGAAGTGCCGAGGTTGCTGAGAGGTCTAATTCGCTTGGACAAGCTAGGTATTCCCTCATTACGCTGTCGCTAATCTTTTTCTTGCTTTTGTTTTTGTTTTTTTTTTTTTTTTTTCAGGCTTGTTTAGTTTTTTCAAGTTTTGTTGTTTGTTTGGCTTTAGGCTTGTTAGTTTTTGTTTTGGTTGTTTGGTTTATTTTGACACTTGTTTTTGGGTTAGTTTATAGCGTTTATCATGTAAGCTCCCAAGTGTATTGATGTTACCACGGTATTCCTTCGCCACAAGTGAGGGCTGATTAATAAATTTGGGACGGAACCACTATGTGTGTGGGTTAGTTTATAGCGTTTATCATGTAAGCGTTTATCATTTTCTTTTAATTTTTTCAAACTATTCAATTTTATGATACATGTTAATCAAACATTATCCAGCTTATGTGCATTTTTCCTTCCATTGATTGTCTTTTAGGAAGGGTCCCCCACAATAATTTTCAAGTAAAGTTTTTCAATGAATAAGTCAAGTCTTTAAAAATAACTGGCCTTTCTTGTAAAAGTAAACAACAGAAAAGACTGTTTTGGTTCCCAAATGAAAGAAAACTCTATTGATTTAAATAAAAGAATGTTATGAACTTTCAAATAATGTAATTACAAATGTAAGTAGAATGGATAGAAGAGAATCACAGATTCATTCACTGCAATGGGCATTTTTTAGGAACACCCAACCTCCAAGAACAGTCGGCCAAATTCTTACAATTTCCAGATGATTTCATCGCACACACGTCCCTCACATTTTCTAGATTCCCTCTGCAGCAAATAACTAACTCAGCCAATCAATGGCTTACAAGTGTGAAACTAACAATTGTAAAACAAGGCATAAAAGTAAATTGACAATATTAAAATAAAAGCATCTCCTTTATTTTCTCATTACGGAAGACTATCTAAGGAACTTCAAAACGCAGCGTTTCCACTCCCTTCATGGGCCTGGCCATTCACCTGATCACTTTCCAGCCCATTTCCCCTTCACTAGGCTTCAACCCATGGGCTTCATAACAAAGAATTGCACTTCTTCACATAATTAGGCTAATTTTACCAAGTTTTCATAGTTTTTACATTATTAGTAGTGTCGCTGCCGCATAATTGACCACCCAATTGATGCGAAATGATCAAATTGGTAGGGAAGAAGTTACAATGGGGCTTCTAAATTGTCAGCAATCCAATCTATTTTGAGATCGTATTACTAAGTCAGATGCATATTTATATATATGTTTGTTGGCCAGAATGTCCATTTCTTACTATTTGGTTTTTGATACCTTCTTACAGGTCAATGGGGCGCTCTTAGTTTAGCATGGATATAAGTTTGTGCTGAGTTACAAATTAAATGATTTACACCGTGAAAGATTGCCTTTTTATAGTGATATAGATATATATATATATATATGTATATTTATATATATGGATTTCTGTACAAATGAGTTACAAGACCCCGTCACTTTTTTGTAACTAGGTATATATAGCTTTGAAGATAAGATTGAAGTTGCTGGAAATAAAGCTAAGAACGTCCCAACCCAAAATGCTTAGATAGATTATTAAAGAAAACATAGAAAAGGGAAAATTACTTATATTTTAATATCCCAGTCCAGGGAGAGAGGCCTCATCAAGCAAAAAGAAAGAGAAGATAAGGAGAGAACGAAAAAGTGGCCAGAGAAAAAGAGTGTAAGGAGAAAATAGGTGATGTGACATAAAAGAGACTGGATGTGAGATAGAATAAGGGAGGAAACATAGGACAAAAAGGAGGAAATCGAAGACTTCATGAAGGGTCCCACAATAATTCGAGATAGACCAAAAGAGATTTTTGTTTTTTCTATTGATTATCATTCGAGAAGATGTCCCACTGTACTTCCACAACAATTTCCCAATTATAAGTAAAGTTTTTACAAATAACTTGCCTTCTTCTAAACGTAAACTACAGAAAAGACAACGGATACGGACCGGAGTAGTGACCCTTGAATCAGATTGATAGATATGAAATTCAATGCTAACTACTGCCAATATAGTACTGTTTTTTTCTTTCATATATAAAATCATATTTTAATCTCTAAATATGTTTTAATTAGCTTTTAACTCCATCGATTTAAATAAAAGAGTTGCACTTCATCACCATCTTCTTCACCTAATTTTACCGAGTTTCCATATTATACATTATTGACGCGAAATGATCCATTGGTAGGGAAGAAATTAATTGTCAGCAATCCAATCTATTTAGAGATCATATTACTAAATTTGGTCACTAAGAATCTTAATTTATTGTATGCGAGCACAATGTTAATAACTAAAGTATCAGAAACAGTGCTTAATTAATTTACAATAATGCAATGCATATTATTAATAACCTAAATTCTTTACAAATAACTAATTAAAATATATCCTACAATTATGTAGTTTTTTTTTTTCCCAAAAAAAAAAAAGTGTTTCCCATATTTTTTCTAATATAATTTATAAGACTTACGTGAATGATACGGTAGGGTAAACGGATGATATGAGTGAACAGCATGAAAATGACAGCAATTATATCAATGTGTCCCATTTTTTTCCAATATTAATTGGATCTAGTTCGATTAAATTCCAAAGTATTTGGCGTGGAAATTGGACTCAGTCTAAACCCTTTTTGGATGCTGCATTAAATTCTCTGATCCTAAAACTACTGGTTCACAAATTTTTTAGAATCTCAATTCCTACAAATTAATTCTCTTCTATCATTTTGGCACTTTTATATATTTTTATTTATTTATTTTTTCAAAATCTACAGAAGAAGTTCTACCACATGCATGCGACAACAAATGACATGAAAGGTATCTATTTTTCCGAGCAAAAACAAAATTTTCAAATAGAATTGATTGCATATATTGGTCCCTAGATGAATGGATGATGTGATTGTGGAGCATGAAAACGTGTAGAAGGATTAGATATAGATCAGGTTTGAACTACTATCTTATCTACTTGTTTTTTTAAATAATTGACCTTGCGAATGCTACACGCAAATTGGGGGTCAATCCAATTAAATTCGAATCAGCTTTTGAATAGATTTGGACTCTTTTGAAATATGGTCCCTTTTAGACGCTGTATTTTACTATTGTTTATTTGCGTTTTGAAAGATGCTTATGTACATGTTGGATTTATTTCAACAAAATAAATCCAAAAGTATTTATCATATAAATAATATGTTGGTATATTCTAATAACAACTTGTAACGCAAAATTCGAATTGGAGCTCAACTTCTAATTCTCAATGCTTTTACCTTTAATTATGGGCAATCCTGAAATATCATATTGTGGTTCTCCATTTTCAAACAAATGTACGCTTGGATTATCTTCATAAAGTTCATAATTAATGACATTGGAGTCTAGAAGAGTCATAAGATTCAGGATGTCTAGGCAAATAATGATGATGAGGTTACATTGCCAGCCTCATTAGTACTCATTTTAAAAACGCTACTTTTCTAGACAAATATAATAAAAAAATACAATTAGGTTATTCTTACAATATAATCCTAAATGCAGCAGAAATGTTAAGTTTTCTTAAATTTAATAACCTAAATTCTTTACAAATAACTAATTAAAATATAACCTACAATTAATGTAGTTCTTTTTTTTCCAAAAAAAAAAAGTGTTTCCCATATATATATATTTTTTTATATAATTTATAAGACTTACGTGAATGATACGGTAGGGTAAACGGATGATGTGAGTGAACAACATGAAAACAACACCAATTATATGAATGTGTCCCATTTTTTTTTTCCAATATTAATTGGATTGAGTTCGATTAAATTCCAAAGTATTTGGCATGGAAATTGGACTCAGTCTAAACCCTTTTTAGAAGCTACATTAAATTCTCTTATCCTAAAACTACTAGTTCACAAATTATTTAGAATCTCAATTCCTACAAATTAATTCTCTTCTATCATTTTGGCACTTTTATATATTTTTATTTATTTATTTTTTCAAAGTCTACAGATGAAGTTCTACCACATGCATGCGACGACAAATGACATGAAAGGTATCTATTTTTCCGAGCAAAAACAAAATTTTCAAATAGAATTGATTGCATATATTGGTCTCCTGGATGAATGGATGATGTGATTGTGGAGCATGAAAACGTGTAGATCAAGGGTTTAGATATAGATCAGGTTTGAACTACTGTCCTCTCTACTTATTTTTCTAAATAATTGGATTGACTTGGATCAATCCAATTAAATTCGAGTCAACTTTTGCATAGATATGAACTCTCTTGAAATATGGTCCCTTTTAAACGCTGTATTCTACTTCTTCTTTTTTGAGTTTTGAAAGATGCTTATTTAAATGTTGGATTTATTTCAACAAAATAAATCCAAAAGTATTTATTACATAAATAATATGTTGGCATATTCTAATAACAACTTGTAAGGCAAAATTCTAATTGGAGCTCAACTTCTAATTCTCAATGCTTTTGCCTTTAAGTATGGGGAAATATCATATTGGGGTTCTCCATTTTCAAACAAGTGTTTGGGTTATCTTCATAAAGTTCATAATTAATGACATTGGAGTCTAGAAGAGTCATAAGATTCAGGCAGTCTAGGCAGATAATGATGATGGGATTACATTGCTGCAACCCGGCCTCATTAGTACTCATTTAAAAAAGATACTTTTCTAGACAAATATAATAAAAATATACAATTAGGTTCTTCTTACAATATAATCCTAAATGCAGCAGAAATTTTGAATTTTTCTTAAATTTTTGAAAAGCCAAAATGTATAATATTAGTTAAATCACTGATCATATTGTGCAATCTCTCAATATTCTTCTTGGTGTGCTCTTCAAGGCTTTTATGCTTTTATATTTTCAGTCCTGTGCATGAATTTTCTTAACCTTTTTTTTTTTTTTTTTTGTAATTGTATATATATATACGTTGATCATATTTTTTTGCATTAAAGAGGTAAAAATCTTATCTATATTTAGTTAGTATAAATGATTTATTCCTATAATCGACAAATATATGAATAAGTTTCTATATTTTGATCATTTTTATAATTCCTATATATAATTATATATAGAAAAATAAACTCATCATCATCTCTCATATAAACATCTTAAACATTAAATAATTAACAAATAAGTGAAACATAACATATTCAAAATAAAAATACATCCAAAAACACAAAACGTGTAGAGATATAAAAGTTTGAAATCATGATCGGGGGAAAATTTCCCCTACAATTTTTTTCAAATAAATGAGTACCTTACCTTACACGCAAACTGACTTGGTCAATCCAGTTAAATTCGAGTAAACTTTTGTCACTTTGTGTGGAATTAATGGACTCTTAAGATCGATTAATTCGGCTTATTTTAAACGCAATCTGACTCGATTGACCAAAAGGTGTTATTGTAATTTGTTTTTCTTTCTTTTCTATTAATTGTTTTTCGAGCTAGTGCATGCATGTCTAAATTTAATATATTTTAAAATATCGGTAGTAAATAATAGTAAAATAAATTTTAAATAGCAGTAAAACATTTTGAATTGAGATGTTTTATTAAAATTTAGAAAATGAGAGAAAAAATTAAATAAATATAATTAAAAAAAGTTATTTAAATATAATTTTACGAATTTTTATTTTAGTAAAATAGTTGTATTGTTTTTTGTATTTTATTTAGAAGTTTGAAAATATATAATAATTAGATAATGATTTGATCAAAAAATTAAAATTTATAATTGAAAACTATTTATTTTTAATAATATTTAAAAATATCTCGTAATATTTGAGAACACCTAGTTGTACTGACAATGCCTTACTCTACAATTAAAAAAAGGGTGGGGCTACTCTGCCGTCTCACCTTTACAGCTAGGCGTACCGTCCAGTAGTTTATTTATTTATTTTTCTTTTCATATTTTTTTATACATTTAAAGATAAAAAAAATACACCAATACATTTAAAATTACTTATTTAATCACTAAATAAAAAAAAATTAACACAACGATCAAATAAAGGTGTCAAATAGGCATAATAGTGTTTTCCTCAAAAAAAAAAAAACAAAAATTACGGATTCAAAGTCGTGGCTGCCAACACGGATATAGTACTGCGAATATAGTAATGCCATTCTTCTTTATATTGAATAAAATATTATTATTTTTAGAATTAAAAATTAAACAAAATATATATAAATTTAAAAAATAATATTCTTTAAAAATCAAAGCACGCACGAAAACGTACTGTAGTAGTAGTGTTTGGATATAAAAGCTTGTAACTCATAGCATCAGTGTGAAAGTTTTCCCTAATTGACCTTAAGTTTAGGAGGATGGTTTGTTGTTCACTTCTCCTCTATGAAGGATGGAGTTTTGATGCAGGTTATTTTTTTCTCTGTTTTATATAGAGAATGATACTCGTTTTTTTTTTAGAGTTTCTTAAAGTTTAGATAATGTCCGTCACAAAAATATGTGTACGAGAAAGCTTACAATAGATGTTAATTTGACTTGTAATTTGAGTTACAGATGTAACTTCCTTTATGGAATGAATTGAAATTTATTTCTCATAAAAAAAAAAAAAAAAAGTTACACCAAATTGACTTGATCAATCCAATTAAATTGAGTGAACTTTGCGTACTGTAATTGAAATCTGATAAAAAATCAACAACTCCTCTTAAAGAATTGTATGTTACATATTGCTGCATGTGAATAAGAGAGGCATTTGAGCAAAACAAACTAAAAAGCTACTGATCCTTTCAATAATCTTGTTACATTCATTATCACAAATTTTGCAGTACCATCATTGACTATTTTTTTTTTTTTTGAATATGAACTAAATTCATTCATAAAAGAGGATGTACAAGGTTTGACTTAAAAACATACAAGCCAATTACAAACGTTAGAAGCTTCTCAGTACACTTCCGTGACTGACCTAGTCTAGTCTAGACGACGGATCTCTAAAGACCTAAGTCTAAGAGATAGCACGACTCTATCTCCGACAGAGTTAACAGTAACCAGATAAACAAAACACCATATCCCGACAAAGCGGAGTAAGGTGCACCAACCCCACCATAAACACCGCCAAAGCAGAGGGGGGGGACTACTCCATTCGGACTAAGGTCTGAAGGCACTATTTTTTTGAATTTTATTAAATCTAAAAAGTAACTGCAGAAAACGAAATACAGATACACATAAATCTAAATAAACAACACATGGGCTAGAGAAACAAATGGCCCAGCCTGAAAACCAGCCCAATTGCAAGTGGAGGCCTTTAGGGTTCCATCTCTAAGTTCACTGCCGCCGCCCACCTGCAATTTTTCTTTTTTTCTTTTTTCCTTTTCTTTTCTTCTTCCTTCATCGCCCGATGTCCATCCTCTATCCTCCATTCCCCTGATCTTCCTTCTGCGCCCAATTGCAGGATCTGTGGCAGCCTCCACCTGGGCTTTAAACCTTGGCTTCCTCCACCGTCCCTCTCACCCAACCCTGGCGTCGCCCACCCATCGCACGAAACTATGGCCACCCCGACCACCCATCGCACAGGCACGACATCCTCACACCTTCGCATGGCATAGACGCACCGCATGACACCACAAAACGCAATCGCACTGTCCAAACAGCTCGAATCTCTGGCGGAATCCATGCGAGGATACACTGAGAGGATGGGTCAAGGTTTGTGTGGGTTATCAAAGGAGGAACAGAACCAAAGTCCGAAAAGAAAAGAGAAAACGGAAAAAAAGCTGAGACCCCAAAAAGTGTTCCTCTTTATAAGCCCTAAACTAACACAGGAAAAGAAAACCTAGACTAAAGGAAAGCAGACTGGGAGGGGGTGAGGGGGTGGGAGCGTTGGCTCCTCCCCTCAGCCCCCTCAAGCTAGAATCGGGTGGAAAAGGGTTTTAGATAGAAGATGGAGGTTCTCTCTCTAGAAGAGGAGCTAACTCCACCATCATTGACTATTAAACCATATTGTCGGGAATCTCGTCACTTTATCTGTTAGCCTACATGTCTAATAATATTATGCATAGATGTTCGAATTAAAATTAATATATCATTCCAATGTTACATTTAAAACGTTCGAACAAAATATAAGTGCCAAAGCATCCTTATAACCATCCAAACCTAGCAATTTCGTTTCATGTTCGAACTACTAATAACTGACGTTCTAACATAAAATTTCAACATCAACTTTAAGACTTTCGAACAAACACTAATTGCGAACATATCAGTCTAACATCCGAACATATATCTCTTCACATCCAAACTATTGGTAACAGACGTTCGAATATAAATTCTAACGTTAGATTTTAAATGTTCAAACGAAAAAATACGTGCGAACGTATTTATTAACTGTCTACACTAATATAATCTAATGTTAGAAAAATTATTTTTCAAATGTTAGTTGGTTGGGGTGACGTTTGAACGTATTCTTTTTTCATTCGATTGTACTCTTAGTGACGTTAATTGACTGTCACAAATAGTCATCACGTTTGCACAAAAGAACGAACGGTAGACTATCAACCGTGATATGAGTAAGGCTATGATAGGGTTGTATGGAGTTTTCTTAAGCTAGTCATAGAAAACTTGGGTTTGGGCAGAGATTAAAGGTGTAATCGGTCCAGTTCGGACTGGTTTTAGACATATTTTAGAACCAAACTAGTATATACTGATTTTGAGATTTGAAGAACCAATATCACACCGGTTACATCCTTAAGTCGGTACTTCAAGTTTTGGTCCGGTTTTACTGGTATATTGTATAATGTATATAATATAGTATATATATATATTATAGTATATAATAATATAGTTGTAAGGGGATTTTCCCCACTTCTCAAAGCCCACTAGGCCTCGGCCTAATCCTAGGCCCGAGGGCCCCCAAGTCCGCGTAGGGGATGGAACATTTACCAGGGAGGGACGCCGAATAGTCGACAGGACAGATCAGCCTGATAGTCTGCAGCCGCTTTTAGAACCCAGAGACTTGTATACAGCGCAACGGGAAATGCGGAGGGCCCTCGATCCATCCGTATCAAATCATCTACGGCTCATATAGACTAGATGCGAAGTCAGGAAATCACACAGCATTAATGGCACCTCTGCTGAGCTACACGCCACATTGATGGAGTCGTTGCAGAGCTACACCGCATTAAAGAAGGTCTGACAGCAGAAATAGAAATGAAGGCACGAACTTTGTGGAGACAAAGACGATTTGCACCCCTCCAGCCCACGATATAAATAGCTAGCTCCAGGTATGAAAAACGCTCTCTGATCCCTATACTCTTTTACTTATTTACAAGCTTCCAAGAATATTTACTAACTTTGGCATCAGAGGTTACTTGGCCCCAAAGCCACCCTCTCCAAGTTGCACTACTCTCCATCTTTTGCAAGCTCATTTTCAAAAACCTGAGTTGTCGGACATTGGCCTAAAGGTGTGCGAAACACAACGTTAACAGTGGCTCCATCTGTGGGATCGCTACAGATCTTGTGTGTACTTCGCGTGCCTGAGATAACCCGTTCCAGGCGACTCAAAAACTTGTCGAAGCTACCAGAGGCATGGAAGTAAACCAGACAGTGAGTCAAGTACAATGGAGTGAAAAGGTCGTAATGGAAGGAAGTCATACACGCGCTGGCAAAGCAATGCATCCAACAGAGGATGCCAACGCCTTGACGCTAGCTCCAGATCGCGCAAAGGTCATAAGTGAAGTGTGAGATGAGCATGAATTCCAGAAAGCAGAAGCAATCGAACCATTGGAGCTTGTTACTCTTCACTCAGATCGGCCAGAAGCCAAGGTGGCAATTAGCAGCGAAATGAAGTCTGAAGCCCGAAGCACCATTCAGCAACTTCTTGCCGAGCACGAGGACTTGTTCGCTGGAGCCATGGGGATATGCCAGGAATAGTGCTCGAAATTATACAGCACAGCCTAAGTGTAGACCCAAAAGCTAAAGGAGTGAGGCAGAAGCGCCGAAGCGTCAGTGCAAAGAAGAATGCCACCATAGCAGAGACAGTGCACGTACTGCTGAGTGCAAATTCATTCGAGAAGCTCACTACCTTGAGTGGTTGTCTAATGTAGTGCTCGTAAAGAATCCGAACGGCAAATGGAGAATGTGCGTTGACTTCACTGACCTCAACAAAGCTTGTCCGAAGAACAACTTCCCGCTTTCTTACATCGACCTCATTGTTAACTTAAAGGCGGGTCATCACATGCTTAGCTTCATGGATGTCTACTCTGGGACCTTGAGTATAATCAAATCTGTATGAACCCTGTGGATGAAGAGAAAACTTCATTCATCAGTGACTGAGGCTTGTATTGTTATACGGGGATGCCCTTTAGGCTTGAGAATGCGCGGGCCACCTACCAGTGGCTGGTCAACTGTATGTTCAAAGGCCAGATAGGAAGAAATATGGAAGTCTACGTCGATGACCTGTTGGTCAAAAGTAGAACTTTAGAACAACACTTGGACGACTTAAGGGAGGCTTTTACAATACTATGAGATACCAAATGAAGCTGAATCCGGCAAAATGAGCCTTTGGTGTCAAGTCGGGGAAGTTCTTAGGATTCATGGTGTCAGAGCGTAGTTTCGCTGCCAACCCGAGAAGGTGGAGTCCATCCTCAGCATGGCCCTACTTCGGATCATAAATGAGGTACAAAGGCTAGCTGGGCGAATAGCCGCCCTCAACAGGTTTGTATCGAGATCAATCGATAAATGCCTGCCTTTTTTTAAAGTCTTGCAAAAAGCGAAGGCATGGGCTAGAGAGTGCGACCAGGAGTTCAAAGCCCTCAAGAAATAGCTCACAAGTCCGCCGCTCCTCAGCCAACCTCGGTGCGGAGAAACGTTGACCCTATACTTAACGGTCTTTCTTCAGGCAGCTTCCTTAGGGTTGGTACGCGAGGAGGATGGGGTCCAAATGCTGATTTACTACACCAGCTGGGCGTATCGGGGACCGAGGCTAGATACCCCTGCATAGAACAGCTGGCCTTTGCACTAGTAGTAACCGTGCAAGCTGCATCCGTACTTTCAAGCTCACCCAGTACGGGTCTTCACGGAAACCCCTCTAAAGAAGCTGTTGCAACGACTGGATGCCTTAGGCCGGCTTATGAATTTGATAGTGGAGCTAAGTGAGTTTGACATTGACTACGTGCCACGAAACACCATGAAAGGGGCAAGTATTAGCAAATTTTGTCACTGAATTCACTGGCTTTCAGGTTTGTGACATTGACTTCTGTGACAAAAAGCAAAGTAATGATAATGTTCTCATTTCCCGAATAGGACGAACTCTGTTGCGCTAATAGATTAAGACATGCAAAATTTCAAACTACCCAGACTATTTTACTTCTCTGGGGGCTGAGGAGACAAGTCGAGCTTAAGACCATCTTGACTCCCCGCGTTGGAGAGTTGGATCAGCCTCACGACTACTCGAAGAGCGAAGCTAGGATAAGGAAGATATGGAAGATGCCCGCACCTCAAGCAAGGTCATGAAGGCTTGGAAAGATGGATACATAGTGAGGACCAACAAAAACAAAAAGGGAGCGTAAGTCGAAAGACTGCTAGCAGGCGGGGTCATCGAATATTGACCAAGTACTAGTGGGGTAAACCAGAAGAGGCGCTGTGCGGCAAACCCTCACGGCCGAGCTCTACCTAGGTCGGCCCTCAAAAACAAAAACAGAAGAAAAAAGCAAGAAGAAAATAAGAACAGTGGAAAGAATGCGGAAAAAGCATAGCCGGATATAATCAACAGAAGGAAATTTTATTAATCACTAGGAGCTACAAGGAACAAGTTACATCATAAAATTGTAGAGCTACAAGGATCAAGTTACAACGTGAGACCCTATATCTTCATAAAAGAAGTTCCAGTGCCCGACCTTAGATCTAGAAGACCGCACTGTTCTCGAACCCATCTAAAACAAGATGAGCTGAAAATATCCAACAATGACGAAGATAACACCAAGAATCAGAACATCTCGGAGTTGATTTCTACGTTGAGAACCGCTTAACAGACAAAGGCTAGTGATCACTGCAACTGAGCTCGATCAAATCATATTGACGTGCGAGAATCAAGCAAAGATCTCCACCACTATAAAGTGTCGACAACGCTCGAGGTTACCTTGAAACATCAACAGGGATGTAATGAGGTAACTAATTGAGTCGTACGGTGATGACCATCGCCCAGGAAAAGCCCGGAACCATCTGCTGGCTGTGGAGAGGAAGAAGAAACTGTTGGAGGAAGTGAAGATGCCGGGTGGGAATGGCTTCGAAGGTGAGCCCTGTAAGTAAATGATGAGAACGAGTGAGGCACAATAAGCAAAAGGGTGAGAACGAGAACAAGGAGTTTGGGACCCCAACAACGGAGGATTGGCAGAAGATGTGCTTGGAAAATCCGCCCTCAACAGGTGGGATAGTTCCCTACAGGGCCATCACCAAGGCCGCTCGAGATCAGACTCTTCCTAAGGATGTCACGCTGCTGCAAAGACTCCTCGTCTGGGGAAAAATCCCCCACATTCATAACCCTGAGGTCGCACTGGGGATTCTGAAGAATATGAGTCTCCATCTGCTCTAAGCCTTCTTTGTAGCCGAAGTCCCATGCATCGTCATGGACACCACAAACATAAGACAGCTCCTCCCGTAGACCTTGTATGGTAGCTTTGCAGCCTTTAAGAACTAGCCTGGTTACTTTCTGGGCGGCCTCTGCATCTTTCCTTCACTACCTTTCATCCTCCAGGGTTTTCCAACTCGCCATCGCTGACTCGTTAGTTTTTTTAACTTGAGTTCTGAGCCATTTGATCAACCAGCTGTCTGTGTCCCACTGCTAATGCAACTCCCGGATATCGGCCTGCAGCTGCTCAAGCTCCGATTGAGATTTGTCAATGGATTGTTGCAGTGCATCCCTCGCCTCGCAAGCAAGCGAGGCCTCAATGCGGAGCTAGCCGACTTCCCCTGGGATTTTATCAAGTCGGCAAGGGCTTCCTCGGTTGCCTCTCGCTCCATGGCCGCACATTCCAAGGCCACCTGAGCCAGCGAACGAAGATTTTGGTTCTCGTTTTTCAACTCCGCTTGGTTGTCCACGATGAAGCCCGCCAGATGCTCCAATCCTTATAACCTAAAGTAAAGTCAAAACTGAAAAAAGGAACCAAGACAAGTCTGAGGAATTTGGAAGTTAAGTTTTATGCCTGGGAGTAGCCTCTGGAGTCTAACTTCCATCTTGCGAAGTCGGTCGGCGTGACTAGGCAAAGTGGTCATCCGAAGATCCGCCGGAACTTCTTCAATTACTTCCTTGCCCTCCCCTTCTTCGGGCACACTAGGCACCATGGCTTCTTCGGCCGGAACATCAGTCTTCGCTGCCTCGACACCACCAAAGGGAGTGACCTCAATCATGGGGGCAACCTCAACAGCGACGCCTTGGATCGGCAATGCAAAGCGAGAAGGACTCGCTATCATCACCATCTTTTCTAAAGCCCTTAGGGCTACCTGGATAAAAAGCGCCATGACAGACAGCCCCTAGAGGGATGGGGATGTTATCAAAATCAAAACGGGCAGGTGAAATCCTTCGGGGTTTCTTGCCCCTTCCTTCTACCGGCGGGCTATGGGAGCGGCTATGAGGAGGCAACGTGATCGGGTTTATGGGGATACTCACGTCAAAGTGCAAGTTTGTCGGAGGGGCCAGGTACAGGAGAAGGCTATCCTCTGTAAACAGAGCCTCTGGAGAAATGTCGTCCGGATGCACCTCCAAGGTTGGTTTGGGGGTTGGCTGTTTGTGTCCTCGTCCACGGTACCCCATATAGCATGTACATGAAACAGGAGTTTGAGGGTTTGCCCTGCCAGGAACTCCCATCCTTCGCCCGACAGGAAGAAGAATTTGCGAGTGTATCCCTTCACGGCAGCATACCACGCCTCCACCTGGGCCAGTTCCCCAATCGATTGGAAACTATAGAGGTGTCAACGCTTCTGCACAATGTTGTGAGTAATGAAGAACTCACGGGCTGTAAGATCCGAGAAATCTGACCTGGCCTCCTCCAACGAGCGGCGTGAGATGACACAGCACGAAACAAGAATGCTCCATGCAAGGGGAGGAAGCTGAGCATGCACCAACTCAAAGAAGCCCAAAACTTCTCGCACTAGCCGGAAAAATGACAACCTAAGGCCATAAGAGAACATGGTGGGGCACATCGCCACCTTGGTGCCATAGCCCTCAGAACCCACCGCTCCATTGGTGGGGAAGGCACCACAAGCTCCACCTTTGAGGGGATCTTGTAGGTCACCCTCAACTCCTCCAGTTAGGCGGAAGTCACCACAGATCGCCATGAAAACTCTGCAAAATCATCCAGGGTGGAACCGCTGCTATCGGAAGTGGCCTGGGCACCGCTAGAGGACCCCACTCGTCCAGCAAGGCATGCAGATTTCTTCAAAGCCATGACTGATAGAAGGAAAAACAAAAGAACTTCGGGAGAAAAGCGAAGAAAAATGAGGGAATGAAGAACTTAAATAGTGGAGCAAGGAGCACGCAATGCAGAGTAAAAGGCAGAATGAGTGTAATGGATTTCCCAATGTAGAAAAGGGTCCTTATATAGGCGAGGTCGATGTTTGAACTCCTGAGGTGCCCTAACTCCACATAGTACCACGTGTCCCTCTAAAGTACTAGAATCCCTTGATTATCGCAACTGCTGCAAAGTATATCTGTTGATACGATGTGCGAAATTAATGGTTGCGTAACATGAGTTCATGACATAGAAATCGAAGCGCCGCCATTCAATGTGGAAACGTAATTGACGCCATATTGTTGCATGAGTGTAATGCGGATGGTTGCTCGGCACACAACAGAGAGGGCTAGGAGATCTAACAAAACGAAGGGTTAATGAATGAAGAAAGAATTTCCCTTGGACTCATCCTAGAGTACTTGGCGGAGTAACTGTAAGGGGATTTTCCCCACTTCTCAAACAGGGAGGGTCACCAAATAATTGACAAGACAGAATAGCCTGACAGCCTGCGGCCGCTTTCAGAACCCAGAGACTTGCATAGAGCGCAACGGGGAAATTCGGAGGACCCTCGATCCATCAACATCAAATCATCTATGGCTCATATAAACCAGATGCGAAGTCAGGAAACCACATTCCATTAATGGTACCGCTATTGAGCAACACGCCACATTTATGAAGTTGTCGCAAAGCCATGCTGCATTATAAAAGGTCTGACAACAGA
Organism: Pterocarya stenoptera; assembly: GCA_003123785.1. NCBI lineage: Eukaryota > Viridiplantae > Streptophyta > Magnoliopsida > Fagales > Juglandaceae > Pterocarya > Pterocarya stenoptera. Next base: position 552,339 of record QEOT01008984.1, on the reverse strand, counting down.
AATAGAAGGGAAGGCACGGACTTTGTGGAGTTAAAGACGATTTGCACCCCCAACCCATAGAATAAATAGCCAGCTCCAGGTACGAAAAATGCTTTCTGATCCCTATACTCTTTTATTTATTTACAAGCTTCCAAGAATATTTACTAACTTTGGGATCAAAGGTTACCCGACCCCAAGGCCGCCCTCTACAAGTTGCACTACTCTCCATCTTTTGCAGGCCCATTTCTGAAGACCTGAGTTGCCGGAACTTGGCTCAAAGGTGTGCGAAACGCGACGTTAACAATAGTGATAACATATTTTAGTATATTATAATATATAATATAGTGATATATTATAATATATAGTGATATAGTATTAGTATAACTACTAATACAATAAACTATAGTGATAATATATAGTTATTTATATAGAATTTTAAGATTTAAAATTATATTAATTAGTAATTTATTATATAATACAAAATTATTTTTTATATAATTATATATAAAAATGATATATAATATAAAAAATATTTTATACAATATAAAAAATTAAAATATATATATGAACCGGTCTACTTCGGTCTGGTGTTAGAAAAAGGAAAACCAGAACGGGTCCGATTTCGACTGAATTTGAAAAAAATGGAACCAGTACCAGACCAGACTGAACCTAGTACCAAACCAAACCCACCGGTCCGGTCCAGTCCGATTTACCGGTTCACCAATTTTTTTTTCCACCCTTAGCAGAGATGGGCAAGTTTGATTATGAAATGTGTCACTTATGTTAATTACTCAGTTTTAGTGAATGGTGAACCACAACAAATTTTACAGCCTTCAAGGGGTGGGCCTTTGACAGGGGGATCCCTTATCTCCATACTTATTAATTCTTTGTGCTGAAGGTGTTCAATAGTCTCATCTCACATGCTCATATGCATGGCTCTCTCACTAGTGTGCCAATTGCAAGAGGGTTGGTTCGAGTATTACATCTATTCTTTGCTAATGATTGTTTACTCTTTACTAAAGCTTCTTCATTTGAATGGAGTAGATTACAAGATCTTCTTCTGTGTTATGAGATAAGTTTTGGACAAAAACTGAATAGGGATAAAACATCTTTATATTTTAGCAAAAATATAGCATGGGCAGTGAGGCAAACTATCAAAGAGATATCTGGGCTAAGATCAACTGGATGTTTTGAGAAGTACCTTGGATTACCATCGATGGATGGTAGAAACAAAACAATTGCTTTCAAATGAATTGTTGATAGAATTTGGGGAAAGTTTAACAGCTGAAATCAAGGTTTTTGTCACAAGTTGGAAAATAAATCTTACTCAAAGCAGTCATTCAAGCTCTTCCAACTTATTGTATGGGCCTATTTCGATTACCCAAGACTCTTTGCTGTAGATTAATCAAATGATCCAGAAAGTTTTTTGTGGTCATTAGGACAATGATCATAAGATCCATTGGTTGAGTTGGAAAAGAATTTGTACTTCAAAAAGATCTGGAGGTTTGGGGTTTCAGGATTTGGAGGCTTTCAACACAGCTATGTTAGCAAAGCAATTATGGAGAATACTAAAATAACCTTCATCCTTATCTATTGAGATCCTTAAAGTTAGGTATTTTCCTAATTTATCCATTTTTTAGGCTGTGTTATCCAAAAATGCTTCCTATGCTTGGAAAGTATTTTTTCAACTAGGAACTTATGAATCCAAGTATGTGGTGGAGGGTTGGGAATGGTAATAGTATTTGAATATAGAAAGATAAATGGCTGCCAAAACCTATTACTTATAAGGTTCAATCCCCAATTTATGTGCTTGGTGAATATGATTTGGGTTCAGTCCTTATTATTCTTGGTACAACTATTTGGAATAAATCTTTGGTGCAATATTTGTTTAGTGAAGATGAACCTAATATGATTCTTAATATGTGTATTAGTCCTCTATCAAATGAAGATAGAATGGTATGGAGGTGTACTAATGATGAAGGATTTTCTGTTAAAAGTGCATATTATCTTCAACTTGACTTAAATTCAAGCTTTTTATGCTCATCTTCTCAAACTACTACTTTTGATAAAATTTGGCAGAATGTTAAGACCTCTAATACACCACCAGTGGTAAAATCTTTTATTTGGGAGGCTTGTTGTGACATACTACCTACTAGAAGGAATCTTAAACTCAAGCATGTGTTGTAGGAGGATCTATGTCCTATTTGTGCGACTTAAGTGAAAACTTTGACACATGTTCTTTGGGATTGTCCTTCTGCTAAGGATGTGCAGGGTCTTTGTTGTAAAAAGCTTCAAAAGTGTAGTATTTATGATCTTAGTTTTATGCACCAAGCTGTCAAAATGGCAGAGTACTTAGACAATGCAGATTTTGAATTATTCTTTGTTATTGCTAGATTCTTGTGACTGAGACGTAGTAAACTATTGTATAATGGTTTGTTCCAGCATCCCTCTCAACTATTTCAGATGGCTAATGTCTCTTTGGAAGAGTTTTAGCTAATTGTTCAATCTTCATTTCTAAGCACAATGCAAGAGCAAGTTCCTATCCAGGTTTGGCAGCCTTCATTTTCAGGTTCTATAAAAGCAAATTGGGATATTGGTATATATGGATTATCAAAGTAAGATGATGGGTATTGGAATTATTCTAAGGGATGAAAAGGGGAGTGTTATTGCTACAAAACAGATCTGTAAGTTTGGAAATCCAACACCTCAAGTTGCAGAGACTTTTGGAGCTCTTAACATGTTGCTTTTTGCATGAAGTTGGGATTTGACAAAGCAATTTTGTAGGGAGATGCAAAAAATGTTGTGAACTTTATTAAAGCTACTTCTGGTTTATATTCCTCTTGTAGTAATCTTATACAAGATGTTCTTGCTTTGTTGTCTGTCTTCTTGGATTAAGACTTTTGTTATGTTCTAAGAGATGTTAACCAGGTGGCTCATCTCTTAGCCAAAACTTAACCGGATTCTTTAATTTTCAACAAAAATTATTTAGTGACAGCTTGTCATGCTGTTTTATAGTAGTAGCTAGTTAGTGATAAACACATGTCAAATACATACCATATATAAGCATTTTCAAACCTACAAATGTCCAGTAGCAAAAATTGAAGAGATAAATAAAAGAAAATATTATAGAAATTAAGTTACAAAAATAATGATAAAATGACTACAACTTAAAACTCAAGACAATTATATAGTTAAAAAGTACAAATTCAAAGAAATTAAAAATTAAACTTAAAGAATGAAAAAAATTATTATTAATAACCTAAATTATTTACAAATAACTAATTAAATTAATATAACCTACAATTAATGTAGTTCTTTTTTTTTTCCAAGAAAAAAGTGTTTGAAGCCAAAATGTCCAAAATTTATAAGACGTGGGTGAATGATACGGTAGGGTAAACAGATCGTGATGTGAGTGAACAGGTTTACAAAAATATTTGGCGTGGAAATTGGACTATCAATCTAAACCCTTTTTAGAAGCTACATTAAATTCTCTGATCCTAAAACTACTGGTTCACAAAATTCCTAAAAATTAATTATCTTCTATTATTTTGGCACTTTTAGATATTTTTATTTTTTTATTTTTAAAAGTCTACAAAAGAAGTCCTACCACATGCAAGCGACGACGAATGACATGAAAGGTATCTATTTTTTTGAGTAAAAACAAAATTTTCAAATAGAATTGATTGCATATATTGGTCCCCTGGATGAATGGATGATGTGATTGGGGAGCATGAAAACCTGTAGAAGGGTTTAGATATAGATCAGGTTTGAACTACTGTTTTGATTTGGATTCTTCCATTTTTTTTTTTTTTGAATGATGCTTATACACATGTTGGGTTTATTTTGTTGAAATAAATCCAACAATATTTATTATATAAATAATATGTTGGCATATTCTTATAAAAAAAAGAACAAGGATAGGTGCTTTCTTGTCTAATAACATTCATAAAACTAGTATAAATATAAATCAATTAGTTCTCTTTGGGATATCAAAACCTTGCATTAAGATACAATATCTCTTGTCAGTGTTCCAAATAGAGAGTAAAACAATGAGAGCTTCTTATCTCCAATTTCTGCTTCTACTAGTACTTGGACTCTTATCTTGTAATGCAAAAAAACTTGGATTCAGTTTTGATTTGCGTGATTCTAAAGTCAGATGCATAGCGGAAGAACGACAAGCACTCCTCCAATTCAAACAACACCTTGTTGATCCTTTCCATTGGCTGTCTTCTTGGGACGGCGGTGAAGATTGTTGCAAGTGGGAAGGAATTCAATGCAGCAACAAAACAGGTCATGTTGTTACGCTTGATCTCCGATCAAATTGGTGGTATGATATTGAACCTGCAACTAAATATCTAAAAGGTGAGATAAGCTCTTCATTACTTGGATTGCAATATTTGACTTATCTGGACTTAAGTTTCAATAACTTTTCCGGCAAAGCCTTCCCAAATTTTATTGGCTCACTCACTAAATTACAACATCTCAATCTTTCACATACCTATATATCCGGAACCCTTCCACAACAGTTAAGAAATCTCTCGAGATTGATTTCTCTTGATCTCAGCAAGAATTATGAACTGGCAGAGACACATAATCTTGATTGGTTAACTCATCTTCCATCCTTAACATACTTGGACCTAAGCCAGGTTAACCTTAGCCAGGCAGTCAATTGGCCCAATAAGGTTATGATGCTCCCTTCTTTGATACACTTGAGTCTAAGTGGTTGCAGTCTGATCTCCACAACAACTCCTCAATTCCTTTCCATCAATGCTAATTCATCATCACAACTTCTATTTCTAGATCTTTCTTACAATTATGATCTGACGGAGACACATAATCTTGATTGGTTAACTCATCTTCCATCCTTAACAGACTTGGACCTAAGCCTTGTTAACCTCAGCCAGGCAGTCAATTGGCCCAATAAGGTTATGATGCTCCCTTCTTTGATACACTTGAGTCTAAGTGGTTGCAGTCTGATCTCCACAACAACTCCTCAATTCCTTTCCATCAATGCTAATTCATCATCAGAACTTCTATTTCTAGATCTTTCTTACAATTATGATCTGACGGAGACACATAATCTTGATTGGTTAACTCATTTTTCATCTTTACAATACTTGGACATGAGGTCGGTCAACCTTAGCCAAGTAGTCAATTGGCCCAATAAGGTTATGATGCTCCCTTCTTTGATACACTTGAGTCTACGTCATTGCAGTTTGATCTCTACAATGACTCCTCAGTTGCTTTCCATCAATGCTAATAACTCATCACAACTTCTATTGCTAGATCTTTCTTACAATCATCTCACCAGCTGCTCAGTATTTCATTGGTTGTTCAACGCCACTACAAGCCTTGTTGATCTGTACCTTAGAGATAACAGGTTACAATGCTCCATTCCAGATGCCTTTGGGACCATAATTTCTCTTCAAACATTAGATCTTGATGGAAATCAACTTGTTGGTGGCATTCCAAATTCTTTTTGGAATTTATGCGCCTTAGAGTCATTGATTCTTTCGCATAATAATCTCAATGGAAGTCTTTACGAATTTGTGAGTAATGTGTCAAGTTGTTTGGGGAACTCCTTGCAGACATTTCAAATATGGAGCAATAGATTCACAGGGTCATTGCCTAAGAGTATTGGAAACCTATCCAATCTTCAGACGTTGGATGTTGGTAGTAATTCACTCACTGGGGTGATCAATGAAGCCCATTTTTCAAATCTCTTCAAACTTAAATATTTATATTTAGATTCCAACTCTTTGACTTTGAGATTCAGCTACAATTGGGTTCCCCCATTCCAACTGGATGTTATTTATTTGAACTTTTGCAAATTGGGATCAACTTTCCCAAAGTGGCTTCAAAGTCAAAAGAATTATAGAATGCTTGATATTTCTGATGCTGGAATTTCTGACATTATCCCTGCTTGGTTTTGGGACTTCCCTCCCATGTTATCCCATATAAATATGTATAACAACCAGTTGCATGGAAACTTGCCAGACTTGTCATCATCCAGACTTGGTGAGTTTGCTAGTATAGATTTAAGCGCCAACCGTTTTGACGGTTCAATACCACCTTTTCCATTGAATGTGTCAACATTAGACCTATCAAATAATAGGTTTTCTGGGCCAGTTTCCTTCCTATGTAAACTCAATACTCCAATGTTATTGGAGTCTTTAAACCTCTCAAACAATACATTGACTGGAGAGCTTCCAGATTGTTGGACGTATATTCGTGACTTGGTTGTTGTTAATTTGGCCAATAACAATTTCTTTGGGAAAATACCAGACTCAATTGGCAAACTAGTCTCGATTCAATTTTTGCACTTGAGCAACAATGGATTTGTTGGAAATATGCCAATGTCCCTTCAGAATTGTAGCAAGTTGATAACCATTGACTTGGGAGCAAATAACTTGAACGGAATGGTACCTCCATGGATTGGTAATAATCTGCCAAATTTGGCTCTTCTTAACCTACGATCTAATCAGCTTTATGGAAGGTTGCCTTTAAGCCTATGTCATCTATCACATATTCAAATCTTGGACCTTTCTTTGAACAAGCTCGAGGGAACTATTCCAGAATGTATCTACAATTTGACTGCAATGTCTCGTACAATGGATACAATTTCAAGTGTCATATACGCGGATAATATTTCAAGTGGATCTTATATAGAGTATGCATCCTTGGTATGGAAAGGAAGAGAGTTTGTGTTCAAAAATTCCTTGAGACTTGTGAAGATGATTGATCTTTCAAATAACAAATTACATGGAGAGATTCCAGAGGAATTACTAATCTTATAGGTCTAGTTGCCTTGAATTTATCGAGAAACAATTTAGCTGGATTAATCACTCCGAAGATCGGTTTGTTGAGAAATTTGCAGTTTCTTGATTTATCTAGAAACCAACTTTATGGTGAAATCCCAATGAGCATTTCCAACTTAAATTTTCTTAGTCAATTGGACTTGTCCGCCAACAACTTATCAGGCAAAATCCCAACAGGAACTCAAATACAGAGCCTGGATGCTTCTGCATTTTCAGGAAATCCTAAACTATGTGGCTCTCCACTTCCAAACGAGTGTCCAGAAGATCTTTATCCAAATTACATTAACACTCGGGGCCACAAGAGGGAAAATGATGATGATGATGGAATTATAACTAAAGGATTTTATGTTGCTGCAACTCTCGGATTCATTGTTGGATTTTGGGGGGTGTGTTGCATTTCAGTGCTAAACATACGGTATATAATGAAGCGTCTCACTTCCAATGCTCGAATGATATTAGCTGCATAGGCTACATGTGGCAGCAGCTCTATGTATGCTCACTTTGTAAAGTTAAACTTTAAGGTAAAAGTCTCCTCCCTTTATTTTATATTCATATTTATAAATTAGCTAGTGATATACTTCACCACATATAGTATGAATATACATATATTACCATATATATATATTTGTGATGTTAGCATATGGTATGAATATATAATTATTGGCACGTCTTTATATTTAAAGTCTTCAACTTAATTGCATCCCTTGAATTATGTGTTAAAAATCTCATCAACCTTAGATTATATAGGAAATATTAGGTTTTACATATTCTTATGTTGAATTTGGCTTTAGTAAGTCGGTTCATGAGGTACATAGTATATATGTTTAATGGTTCATTGACCGTCTCTTATGCAAAAATATTATTTTAGTCCCCTCTTTTTATTTGTCCCTTTTGTTCAAAATGGGTAGGTTTTCTAACAAGATGTGTGGATGCTTAATTATCATGATAATGCTGATTTTAATTTGTAGTTTAGTTTTTTTTAATAAACTTTTGAATAATGTTGTTTTACTATTCAAAACTAATATTTGTTCATTTACCAGTGATCCAGCTAGCAGGAGACAACTACATCATTTGAATAAGCTAGTGGATTAGTTGTACTTTTTTTTTTTTTTTTGTTTAGTATATTGTAATTTGTATTGATCAAAATACAATTTTGTATTTTAGACTAATTATTTCTAAGTATTTTTCAATGGATGTAATATTTTTAAATTTAAACTGCAAACTAGCCACTTTAAATGATTATATTCTATAATTGATCAATCCTGCATGTTAGTTATAATATATTTGACACTTTTGATTATAAAACACTATGTGGATTTTGTCAACATTCTATTTATATATATATATATATATATATATAATGGAATTGGACTAGTATGATCATGAGTCCATCCCAAAAATCTAACCCTGTTTTAGAGTACGCTGCATTCTGACCTTATGTTACTTGCAAATTTATGTTGCAAGTTAAAATGGTCCTATCACCCCGATTCTTTAACTTTTAACAGAAATTATTTATTTGTCACGTACGCTGTTACGGGTTAGAGATAAATACGTGTCACTTTCATACCATATACATTTTCAAAGCTTAGAAAATGTCCAGTAGCAAAAACTGAAGAGATTAATAAGAGAAAATAATATAGGATGTTATAAAAATTATGATAAAATGACTAAAACTTAAAAATCGATAGTACTTAAAATGTAAAAATTCAAAGAAGTTAAAAATTAAACTTAAAGAATGAAAAAAATTATTATTAATAACCTAAATTTGTTACAAATAAATAATTAAAATGTAACCTGCAATTAATGTACGTAGTTCTTTTTTCCAAGAAAATGTGGTAGCTAGGGTTGCCAACTTGGCAGATAGAATCAATTTCTCTAATTAGTTCCGCTACGCTCAATCAACTTCGTGCATGAATTATGCAAACTACTGATGTGGTGTTTTGCCATGCACGTCAGCGCTTGTTTAAAAAAAAAAAATTGATGAAAACGCCTCGACGAAGAAGAAGAGAGAATCGATGGTTCCAACGTTGCAGAAACGTCTCCCCCAAATTTCATGTCTCATTTTTCATTTCCACGCCAAGGACAACCAGAAAGAAACTGAGGGGTTCCTCTTGGAGACATGGAGTGCAAAAGCGGCCATGGATTCGAAGGCTCGCAGCAACAGAGAGCCGGAAGTCCACAGCCTCAGCCGCAGACACCTCTAGCCCGGCTTCAAGGAGGCGGTATCGAAGATTTCGCAGCGATTCTCAGTCCTATTCTCCTTCGTACCCATCTTCGTCATGGTATACAACTCTCAAAAGTTCTACTGCAATTTCGTTCTTCCCAAGATGTTATGCAATTTATTGTCTCATTAATTGTTGCATCCACTTTTGTTTTTTTTGTTTTTTTTTTCTTTTTAAACTTCTTGGTTTTTTAATAGTGTTTTAGCATCTGATCCATCACCCTACTAGGTTTTTGTCTGATTTCATTTCGCCGTGTTCTCGTTTCTCTAGGATTCTCGCAACTTGATTAAAGATTTTTTATGTCTCAGTAATGCATCATTACTTCATTATCTTAGTCTAGGCCGTATTTTCAGTTTGAAAGATGATGACATGCAGAAATTGAGAAGAGAAGAGAAGGGGAGAGTGTCACGTTACCCTCTGAGCCAACATATCATCACGTACTGTTCACCACAGAAGTCCAAATATTCCAGAATGTTCACGTTATAATTTCTAGTTCTTATTTTGACCGAATCCTTAGTTTAGTGGGCCATGTTGGGCTAGTTGTTATTTGGGTTTTAGTGGTCATGTTCAGTTATTATGTAGTGGGTCAGATCGTGGTTGATCATCAGTTAGTTATTATTTCAGTTGTATTTATAGTCTAGTTATCCGATTAATGAAATTATATCGAATTATTTTGGCTTTCATTGCATGTTTGGAGGAACTGGTCCCTTGAAGTACCATATATTATTTACTTCAATTCTAGGCACGTAACAGTGGTATCTAGAGACAAGTCGAGTCCATGGCAGAGGGTACTCGATATTCCCAGCAATCGGAGGCCGGCCCATTGCTCAACTCAAAACTGAAAATGCAGACTTGACCTTATGTTACTCGCAAATTTATGTTACGCAACTTCTCAGGCAAAAATATTCCAATTGGAGCTGAACTTCAGATTCTCAACGTTTTTGCTTTTGATCTGGGCAATACTGAACTATGTGGCCGAAGTTCTCCATTTCCAACATTTTAAAAAAAAAGAAATAGTCATGTATTTAAATTTTTTCAAAATCTCCAAAAAAAATATAAAATAACTCCCTAATTACTCATTCATAATATATATATTTTTCTAGCTACATGCAATCTAATCCTAAATGCAACAGAAACTTTGAATTATTCTTAAATTTAAAATTTTAAGAATTTGTTCTAACTTTTTGAAGAGCCAAAATGTATTTATTAATTAAGGTGCCTTTTGGACAGTTAGTTGAGATGAGATAAGTTGAAATGAAAGTTGAAAGTTGAATAAAATATTGTTAAAATATTATTTTTTAATATTATTATTATTTTGAGATTTGAAAAAGTTAAATTACTTATTATATTTTGTGTGGAAATTTGAGAAAATTATAATGATGACGTGAAATGAGATGAAACACTTTCACTAGTAGTGTGAAATCTGTCTATATTTTTCTTGTAGTGCTCCTCAAGACTTTTATATTTTCAGTCCTATGCATGATTTTTCTTAATTTTTTCTTAAGTTTATTTTAACCCTTTTTTTGTAAATGTATAATATATATATATACACACGTTAATCATATATTTTTCAGCATTAAAGAAGGAAAGCTCTTATCTATACTTGGTTAGAAAAATAAATTCATCATCCTTTCAATTATCATCCTCTAAACATCTCATAATGTATCATTAAATGATTTACAGATAAGTGAAATATAACAAATAGTTTACTAATCATTTAATAACACCCAATCATTTAATAGTACATCATCAAATGCTAAGAGCACGATGATACCAATACAACATGATATTGATAAAATAATCCTCAGTTGACCACTTAAATTAAACATGTATATATTAGTATATATCATGTAGGGTGTAATCGGTCAGGTGTGATCCAGTTTTAGACAAAATTTAGAACCGGACAGGTATGCACTGGTTTTGTATTTTCGAAAACAGATTACACACTGATTACCTTCCTAAACCGATAGCTCTGGTTTTACCGGTTTAGGTCTGGTTCGGTCTGGTTTTTCAGTTTTAATAAAATGCAAATTTGTCATAAAAAAATCTATTTATAAAAAAAAAAACTTGCTTTAAAAGAATTTATTACTATTTACAAAAATCTGCTTTATAAAAAAAATTGTTATGTAAAAAAATTTTGTTATAAAAATTGCTATAAAACAAAAACTGAAAATAGAAATATGTTGTAAGCCTATAAATATAATTGCTACAACAATTGAAAACAAAAAATCTAAAATAAAAAAGAAATGCTGCTATGAGATAAAATAAGCCTAAAAGTCCAACAAATTATAAGGCCAAATTCCAATAGTAAATTACAAGTCCAAAAGTCTAAATTAAAAGTCCAAATTACAAATCCAAATTACAAGTCTAAATTATAAGAACATCCAATAAGAAACTTTACAACTAGAACAAATAGCTATGCACCAAGCCACAAACTCCAATAATTCATTCAATAAATCTTGCAATTGTATGAAAATAAATTAAATAGTTAATTCGAATAAAAAATTATTAACTACATTAAATGAAAAAATAAACTTTAGGAAATATGTAAAAAGATGACCTACCTTAAATTTAATTATCTCCAACCAAAGAAGTAGGTTTTGAAGAACTCCCTAGATCTTCCATGAGATCTACACAAAAGGGAAAAAAAAAAGAAAAAAAATAAAAAGCATAATAATTAAAATAAATCAAAATATGATATACACTTTAGAGACAGTAAAAGAAAAGGTGAATGATGCTATATACCTATATCAAATTTTTCAAACTCCTCAATATCATCCATTAAAATGCGAATGTTAATTGAGGCAGAAGAAGAACGGAGCCAATTTTGTGTACAAATAAGGACTTTTACCGTAAGTGGAGATAGGCTACTGCAAAAAGGATCAAGTATTCGACTTATTGTGCTAAAAGCCAACTCAGAGGCAACTATAGATATTGAAATTGTAAAAACATACTGTGTAACTCTTGAAAGCACGCAGTGTCTAATGGAGTTAACTTTCCACCAAGTCAATAAGTTGAATTTAGCATCATCTTCTTCATATTTTTCAGACAAATACATCTCTACTTCAGATTTACTCTCCAAAGAGTTATCCGACTCCAAACGCTTCTTAAATTGAGTCAATTTAATTGATCTGAAATTACCTACCCAAGCAATTGAACTTGTAGTATTAGCCCCTCCGATTGGCTCAAAATTTGATCTTGTGCCCCAACACCACCTCTGTCATTTTTACAATAATTATTGTATAAACGAGTCAAGGCATCTTTAACCCTATCCACCAGTATAAGAACTTTCGAACTATTATCATCATATATTCCTTCAAAACAAAATGCTAGATAACGCATTTTATATTGAGTATCAAGAACCAAGTCAACATAAAACAAAAGATTCATTTTTTCAAAATTTTCCCAATACTCCTCAAATTTAGATTTCATATTAAATGTCATTGTCCTCAAATTATGAGACCCTTCCACACACTCCAAATTAGTTGCATCTTGAATTCTCGCTAACTCAATACAAAACAATTGCAAGTGACATAATTGGCCCCCGAAAAATTGAAGGTTGCATCGTAAAAAAATTTAAAAAACTTTACAAACAACCTACTCTTATCCCAATCATCCTTGGTTGGAGGCCCTAATTTGGATGCCCCTCATTTACTCAACTCATTAACACCATCATCATCCTCACTATCATCCTCTCCAACGCTCTTAACATATCTTGAATCTTCATCCTCTAGCCATTGAAATGATTTTTGAAACTTTTCAGCCCTCTCCAACATTATATAGGTGAAGTTCCAACGAGTCACTACATCTAAGCATACACTACTTTTACAAGTAATATCCTCACTATCACAACATTGTTTAAATGTGTTCAGCCTTTGTGGAGAAGATTTCACATACTTCACAGCCCCTCCACTATATATAGTATATTATACTATGATTTTTATATAGTATAAAAATATACTATATAAATATAGTATACTATATTTACATACTATAGTGGTAACATATATGCTACTAATAATATATTAAATGATTGTTAGACACACTTTTTTACATGAGTGTATATGATCAAATATATAGAAATGTATTTATCAAAATTAATATTTATTATAATACTAAATAACTGTAGACTATACCAATACTAATAGTAATACTAAACTATATACTATACTAATAGTTATATTAATACTAACATATTAAGTTAACTATAATATTATACATATATTATGCTATAACTCTTATAATATATTAATATATAATAATACTATATATTATACTATTATAGTGTTACTACTACATATATATATTATAGTGATATAGTGATACTAATACTATATGTTATACATTATGGAATATATATTATATATTATATCATAATACATTGATACTAAATTATTACTAATACTATATACTTTACTAATAGTGATATTAATACTATATAATAACATATGGTCATAGTGATTTAGTTATAGTGAATCAGTGATTAGTATAACTATATATTAGTATTAGTTATAGTGATTTAATATAACTATATTAGTATAAGTTATAGTGATTTAGTTTAACTATATTAGTATTAGTATAAATATTAGTTAAAGTTATAGTGATTACTGTTTAGTATAACTATATATTAGTATTTGTTATAATGATTTTAATTTAATATAACTATAAAATAGTATTAGTATAACTATCAATATAACTATATCACTGATAGTTATACTAATACTTCTTCTTTTTTTCTTTTTCTTTTTATAATAAAACGCTTCTCATTGATAAACAAAAAGTTACAGACATTTATCAAGCCAATTGGTTTGAGAAATAAAGTCTGGAAAACTATCCCACCACATAGATGTGGTTTCAACAATCCATGCATATCTTGCAAGCTTATGAGCTACCTCATTATCTTCTCTATAAACATGTTGGACTAAACATTCCCTAAAAACTTATTGTAACTTCCTAATCTCAATCACAAGGGATTCCAACATAGCAACTGTGTCCCCCTTCGCTTGAAGTGCTTGGATTGCCAACAAACAACTACTCTCTATTATTAGTTTTTGTATTCCCATGTTAGCACATAGTTGTAGTGCTCTGAAAATAACTAGTAACTCGATAGCTTCAGAATGATCAGTAGCTGCCCATGCAATCTCTCCTGCTGCATCCCATAGAACCATTCCCACCACAACCCTATTCAGTTCACCAAACATTGCTCCATCAACATTGAGCTTCAAAAATTCATTAGGAGGGGGTTTCCAACTTAATAACTCTGTAGCTTTTGCTTTAGCAACATGTTTAATTTCCTTATACCTCCCTAACAAAGAGACATTATTTTCAACCACTTGTCTTGGTTCAATTATTTCTTTATCATGCACAATTTTATTCCTTCTCCACCAAAAGCCCTAGGCTATAGAAAAAAAGAAAGATAAGTCACCTACTTTACAATCTTTCAACACCTTCAAAGCAATCTCCATTACAGACATATTCCTTTCTATCATATCCATAACAGGCACATATTGGACCCAACAATCTCTAATTAAATGACAGTAAAACAAGGCATGAGGGGTTTCTTCTAACCTTTGTTTGCAAAAGTAGCAAAACTCTTCCGTATTCACTTGTCGTCTTTGTTGAGTAGGTAGTCCCTCTTTAGTAGCTCCCCAAGCAAATACCTTGATTTTGTGTGGGACCTGTATCTTCCAAAGCTCCTTCCATAGAACATTGTGACTGAGAGCATCTAAACATTCCCCATGGCTGCCATTTATTACTGCTTTGAAGAATCTATAACATCTTACACTGAATTTACCATTCCACTCCTCTTTCCATATCCATCTATCAGGTTGATCATCAATAAAAACTTTCAGAATTTCAGAAGCAATTCTTTGACTGAAGAGAGCTCTTATCTTTTCTACCTACCACCATTTAGTAGTATTATCAATAAGACTCACCACTTTATCCTCTCTCCACTCTTCTCTAACATTCAAATCTTCCAACAGCAAAGAGTGATGCCCTGGGATTCACGAGTCCTTCCATATTTTTACAGTCTTGCCATCTCCAATCTTCCATCTCCAACCTTGATAGTTATACTAATACTAATAGTATTAGTATTATTATATCACTATAGTATCCTATAGTGATATAGTATTTGTATAACTACTAATACTATAATGATTTATATAGTTCTTTATATATAGATTTAAAGTGGATTACTAATACTAATAGTATTAGTATTAGAGCATAAAATGTAATTAATATACTAATGTATTATGTATTTATCAAAATGAATATGTAGAGAATTTATTAGGCCATAAAATGTTATTAATATATATAGTTTATGTTTAAAGCATGTGATCAAATAAATTTCATGTTTAAAATTAAAATTTTATGTTAAAAATTTTAATAACATTGTCTTATATATAATTATAATTTATAGTATTATATATATTATATATAAAAATTATATGTAATATTAAAAAAATTAATTTTAAATATATAATATAGTGAACCGGTCCAGTTTTGGAACTAAAGGAACTGACTGGACTGGTTCCATCGGTTCGGACCGGTTTTCCAGTTAATTTTTACCCCCCCTAATATCAGTAATTGAAGATGAAAAAAAACATATAAGATGAACTACACATCATTTCAACTTCATATACTGATCAAAGATTGTGGTGGCCTTAGCCCTTGGGTGATTCATTAAAACTGAACGTACCAGTATTCAGCACATGCACACCCCTATTTTCCCACATTCAAGGCCCAAGACCTAGTTCATTTAAGAACGGGTTGTTAAAGGATATATCCAATTAATTCGGCTTATATAAATTAAACAAGCTAGTTCGGTTGACCAAACTTTGCTTTTCTCCTTCTATTGATTGTCTTTCGAGAAAAGTAGAAACTATGGACATGCTTATTTATGGAAAGTTTAGAGAATATTTGAGGATTTTGATAATTGTTTTAGATTGGGTTTTCGAAAATGAAAGAAAATTTTAAATTATTTTTAAAAATAAGTTTTGTAATGAAGTTTGTGAAACTCGATAGGAAAAGTTGAAAACTTGTTTGAGCATAGTTTTTTAAGAATTGTTTTCGTCAGAATTTGTAAAAGTTGCGTTGACTTTTGTATTGGATATTGATCGGGTCAAAGGTTTGAAAACTCAATGGTTCTAACCTAACACAAGACCTAGAGGGGTGAATAGGTGTTTTTCAATTTTACTGCACTACGTAAAAATGTTGTCAAACAAGCAATCAATCACTGAAAAAATGATAGAAAAATAATCAACACAGAAATTTGGCTTAGAAATGGAAATTCAAATGAAGAATTTGTTCAAAATCTAAAACCACTCTAGGAGTTAGTCACCACCTAAAATTCACTACAAAAATTTAGTTTGTTGCAACCAATTTAGTAACACTCACAAGACCCTTATAATAGCTAAATCCGGGTTTCAACATCACGAGTGACCCACTCTATGTCTGCACACATACTGCTCCGAGACTCCGGCCTTTCTATAGCTTCACTGCAAGAAACTCTTGATCTTCGCTTCAACGACAGCTTTGGAATCCCTTCTAGCCAAAGAACATTCACACAAACTGAGGTAGCAGTAGTTGACCTCATCCATAATAAGATTAGGATCTGATTTCAAGACAAAACTGTAGTAGATGGAATGAAATATTTTTCTCTTTCTCTTAGCTCTCTATCTGCTCTGTATGTGCATGCCCTATGAAGGGACAAACAAGTTTCCTTTTATAGCAACAATGGCACACCACGCTGAAACCCTAGTCAAAGTCATATTTTTTAACATTGGCTCGAGCGAGCTGTCAAGTGAATGTCAAGCGCACATTGTATCCGAGTTTCACTAGAGCCATGAGTCGAGTGCATGTTGCAAGAACTTTCTGTCTGGGTTACCACTCGAGGCGTCATGTCAAGCGAGTGTCAAGAAAACTCTTTGTATGAAGTTCTGCTAGAGCGCTATGCAAGCGGGTGTCGAGCAAACTCTCTGTGTGAGCTTCGCTCAAGCTCCATGTTGAGCGAGTGTCGAGCGAACTCTTTATATGAGCTTTCGCTTGAGTGCCAAGTCCAGCGAATGTTTTGTATGAAACTTAGCTCAAGCCATGTTGAGCTAATTTCAATCCCTTGTCATTTTATCAATTTTCTTCATTTATAATTACAGCTAAGATCGATTAATTAAGAAGAATCAAGTCAAAGCTGAGATTTGCTTCATTTATAAATATTGCAACAATCTTCGTGATTAATTAATCATATCCATCGATCCCAAGAAGACAAATTAACATCAGATATTTTTCATTAAATAGTTTCTCTTGATTTGATGTCTACAAACTAACTTCATAGTGAAGTCGCAGCGAGCTGCATTTCCAATTTAAGCTTTCCAAGTCATTTGGACTTGTGATCTAATAACAACTTCTCAGGCAAAATCCCAATTTCAAATTCAAATTCTCAATGCTTTTGCCTTTATGGGCAAAATTCCAATTTTTCTTAATTTTTTCTAATGTTTATTTTAAACTTTTTTTTTTTTTTTTTTGTAAATGTACACACGTTGATCATATATTTTTTAGCATTAAAGAAGGAAAACACTCTTATCTGTATTTGGTTAGTGTAAATGATTTATTCCTATAATAGACAAATATATGAATAAATTTTTATATTTTGATCATCTTTATAATACCTATATATTATATATAGAAATATAAATTCATCATCCTTTCAATTATCATCCTCTAAATATCTCATGATGTGTCTTTAAATGGATCACAAATAAGTGAAATATAATAAATCATTTTCCAATCATTTAATAACACCCAATCATTTAATAGTTCATCATAAAATGTTGAAAGCATGATGAGACCGACCGATACAACATGATACTGATCAAATAATATTAAGTTAAACACTTAAAAATGAAGCTATATATATAAGTATATATCATGTGTAATTGAAGATGAAAAAAAAAACATATAAGATGAAAAACACTTCTTTTCAGCTTCATATTGAGCAAAGATTGTGGTGGCCTTTGTTCAACTGTTATCCACGTTTGAACTGCCCTTCAACTGGTCGTTCGTGAACTCCAGCTTGCGGGGGGATGTTAAGCTATCCTCATTTGAATCCAAGCCTCATGCATCTCCTACAAACACTCAACAAACTCACAATGTATCTACACCAAAAGCTCAGTCAAATACAAGCACTCAAGAACATCATAATCCAGATCATGATTCTTGTATTTAAATTTGTATTTCAAAGATAGATAACAATAGATATAAATCTGATAAGATTCTAACAGATTCCTTTCTTTTGAATGTATATACAACACTCTATAAATACAAAGGCTTGGTTAGCTCCTACATCAAGCTGCCCATTTCAATTTATCTTATACTTACACATGGTATCAGAGTTGTATTGCTCACAACTCTTCTCTAATCCTACTATGGCCCTTGTCTTCCGCTTTCTCGTCCCATACAACTTTTTTTTTCTGCCCCAAACCTTGCTCCTATGATCTCTATCAAATTTGACAGCTCAAATTATATTCTTTGGGTTTCCTAATTTCTCATGGTTCTTCATAGCCTTGATTTGATTGACATTAATGTTGATGGTACCGATCCTTGCCCTAAAAATCAACTTGATTCTGAAGTAAATGCCATTACTACCATAAGTCCAGATTTTGTTCTCCGGCAAAAGAAAGATCAACATCCCTTGTGTTGGTTAAATGCAACAGTTACTGATGCAGTTCTCTCCTCAGTGTATGGTTTAAATACCTCCCAACAAGTTTGGAACTGTTTGGTCTCTCGTTTTGCCTCACAATCACGGTCTAGAGTTGTAACACCCCGCTCCCCAATAAAGACATTTTAGAATTTTTGGGGAGCTAGTGTGCTACTACTAAACTTGAACTAGAAAATTCTTTTTAATAACGCGCCAGATGCAAAGGATTCCATAAATAAAACAAATTTTATTAAATACTAAAAATCCAAAAATAAAGTCTGCGGAAGCACTTATTTAAAACAATTACGGAAGTCTCATGTGCTTATCAAAATAATTTAATTAAATCTTAAACCATAAAACTGAATCATAGCAAAATCCGTCTAGGCCTCTGCCTCGCCTCCCGGGGTCAAGTCCTGTCCTGCAGTCTCATCCTCATAAATGTCATCACCTGGGTGGTTTAAAAACATGAAAACAAACTAAAATGAGTCGAATACTCAATAAGCACACATCATACAGTAAACATAATAAACATGCGGTTTCTTGAAAAACGTGCATACTCATGAATACATACGTATATAACATGAACATGAACATGAGCTTATCTTTCACTTGTCATAGGCCGTTACCCACTGTTGACCCCCGTGAGTTAGGGTTAGCGAATCTAAGCAGATTCCGATTCCGCCCGTGGCCGCGGGTTGTGGAATCCATACGTAAGGAAGACATACTGGGTGCACTACCAGCATGTACGACCTGGCAATGCAATATGCCCATAACATAGGTACCGTCTTCATATCATAACATAGGCCGTTACGTATCTTATCATTCATATTTCATCATAATCATATTTGCATACTTGTCATATCATAGATTTCAAAAGAAATCACATTCATACTTGTCATATCATATCATAGATTTCAAATGAAATCGCATTCTTTCATAACATGTTGTGATGCATGACTTCTCACATAAAATCCTGATTTTTCATAAGTACTTTAATGCATAAATCTTCACATAAAATCATGCATGTCTTTTCATAAATTATTTTAATGCATAACTCTCACATAAAATCATAACTTTTCATAAATCTTTTGATGCATAATTCCTTTCATAAAATCATGAATTTTCATAAATAACTTGATGCATAATTATTTACATAAAATCATGGATTTTCATATTTTTATCATGTCTTGGGTACGTAAAAAGGAGCTTCCAATGGAGGGCATACATGCATAATATTTTTATAAAAGACATATCGTTTACCGTACATACGTGTAAGGGTATGATCATGCTACTTACCTTGCAGCGCTAATCCACTATTTTCTGCACGTAATCGATCACCTATACAATGGGCGTATGATATCCGTAAATATTCCAATCGAACCCGTATTTAAATATTTAACTGTAAAATGCTAAAATTATCCTATTTTAATTCTTCAATACTTAAAATTCTCCTAATCCCTAAAACATTATCATCTCCCTAAATTCATCGACAATTAATTGATATTCACTTATTCTAATTTTAACACAAATATATTTAAGAAACAAGCCTATCCCCCTTAAGAGTCCGAATATAGTCTAATAACATACATGTTTATCTTCATGATAATTTTAAAAAAAACAACCCAATCTCTAAGTAAGATCCTAATATGCCCGCTTAGTCTCATTACGCTAAAACAATATGCATATATATATATAAATATATATATTTATATATATATATACACTTGTATATATGTCCCTTTACGTCCAACCCATAAATATTTCTCATCTGTAAGTCTTAAAAAAGGCAGGGCATTTGTGTAATTTACTAACCAACCTAAAACTTATTCTACGTTGCATGCATACGGGAATATAGGACATACGTGAGAGGCGAAGGGCAGCTGTTGACCGAGATCACCAGGTGGGGATGAGCAGCGACTGGAAGTGGGAGGGGCATGTGGCGCTTTACGGTGAGCTGGGCGATCTCTATGCAACTGTGAGAGAGAGAGACGGAGAGTGAGAGAGACGAAATGAAGGAGAGTGAAGAAACACGGTGTGAGGGAGAGGGAGAACCTACTGTGAAGCCGTGGGAGGCTTGCGACGGACTGGGGATGCCGGACAGCCCTTGACAGTAGTTTCTGTGGGCTCTCTATGTGGAGGAACTCTCGGTGAGGGTGGAGTGCAGTGGCTCACGCTGGGGGCGAACGTGCTCTGTTTTGGAGAGCTAAAACAGAGTGTTTTTGGTGTGGGTTCCGTGTGGGTGGCTGCTGGTTACTGGGAGGGAGGCTTCGGTGGTGCTGGGCAGAGGTGATGCCGATGAGTGGAGTTCACGGGTTGGCAGCAGGAGGACTCGGGTTGCACTGCTATGTGGTCTCTCGATTTACACTCCAGAAAACTGGTTTCGGTGGTGAGGTTTGTGTGTGTTTTACAGGAGGTTTCGGTTGGAATATATAGGCAAGGGGGGAGTAGGAAGTTGGCTATACCTAGAAGACCTAATCCTACGAGGATACAAACACTAAGTGGATCGGTATACAAACTGAGGGGGTGGGGCGTACGTGCGTGTGCAAGTGCGTGTGAGTGTGAGTGGAGACGCGCGGAGTGGAGAAGCCGAATGTGAACTGGGTTAGTTTTACACTTACAAATAAACACTGAGAGACGTACGACTCGGTGGCTTTTGTGTTTATAAACCTAGAGGTGTCAACGTGCATGCTGAAGAAACGGTTGCGATTAAGCCGAGCATGAAGACGTAGACGGGCAAGGAACGTGTATGTGCATGGGAGTTTTATTTATTTATTTTTATTTTTATATAAATAGAACTTTAATTCTAGGTTCAAATAAATAACTTATTCGATAAGTCATTTTATGGGTTTTAACTCACTTATTGAGCCTAATAAAATTATCTGTAATTTATCTCTAAAAATATAGGATCGGGTCGTTACAAGAGTGGCACATTTCAAGCATCAACTTCAGTCACTATGCAATTGAACCTGCTTTGAATTTCTGCAAATGGCCAAAACTTGGTCTGATCAGCTCGCTATAGCTGGAAAACCTCTCTCTAAGGATGACCCTATTTCATTTATTTTGAGTGGTTTGAGTCCCTCCTTCCATGCTTTTATTACTTCATATTCATTTGCTTCATGAGAGAACTCATTGACTTTTGTTGTCACTAGCAACAACTCCAATGTTGACCAAGAAACAGGTGGTTTTGCACTATTTTCTCCAAGGCCGAAGCTCAACAACAACAAAAAGAATAAGTTTGGAAATTCCTCCAAGCCTTATTCTTCCCAGACTCAACATAAACAGTCTGGATTGTCGCCATCCTATTCCAAGAATAACAACAATGATCCCAAGGCCCCTTGCCAAATATGTGGCAAAAATGGGCATCAAGCCCTTGACTGTTTTCATAGGATGAATTTTTCCGTTCAAGGTCATCATCATACTCAACAGCTAGCTGCTATGGCTGCAAAATCAAGTACCCATGATGAACAATCTTGGTTTACTGACAGTGGTGATAACGAACACATCACAGCCAATATGAGCAACCTTTAACTTAGTGAATATCATGGAGGTGATGAAGTAGCAGTAGGCAACAAATTTGGTTTGTCTATTTTACATAAAGGCTCTTCTGTTTTCTCAAACTCTACATCATCTTTCAAATTATCTCCTATACTTCATTGTCCCACTGTTGCAGCCAACATTCTCTTTGTTCAACAATTTTGCAATGACAATGATTGCTGGTTTATGCTAACCTCCAAATTTATTGTTGTGAAGGCCAATCACACGGGACAGATTATTTTACAAGGGGCTAGCTAAAATGGTTTATATCCGATCAAGTTCCATCTTCAGCAAACAAAGCCCGAGCCTACACTGCCTTCCTTGGAGTTGTAGCTGACGCTTCTATCTGGCACCGAAGGCTAGGACATCCTGCAACTCATACACTTCAACTATTAAAGTCTCAGTCTTTAGTTTCTATTCATGGGAATGTATCTTTTTCCAATGTTTGTGAGTTTTATCTACTTGCCAAGAGCAAGTCTTTGCGATTTCCTTTGTCTAGCATAATTTCTACTTGCCCTCTAGAAATTATACATTGTGATTTATGGTGTTCTTCAATTTCTTCCCTTAGTGGTAGTCGGTATTATATCATTTTCATTGATGACTTCTCCCGCTTCTCTTGGATATGAGTTATAAATGAGTTATAACTCATTTATCAAGTTCAAGTCCTACTCTGAAAATTTTTTCAACACTAAATTAAAAACCTTCCAAACTGATGGAGGTGGCGAGTTTACATCTCATCCATTTAAGCCCTTTCTCAACTCCAATGGCATCACTCATCGCATTTCATGTCCATGTACATCTCAGCAAAATGGTATTGCTGGGAGAAAACATCGCCATGTTGTCGAAATAGGTTTAGCTTTATTAGTACACTTCCACCTTCCACAATCTTACTAGTTTGAAGCCTCCAATACTGTTATGTATTTAATCAACCACCGTCTTCCTACACCTACCTTGTCTAACAAATCACCATTTAATGTTCTCTTAAATCAACAACCTGATTATTCTCTCATTAGGACTTTTAATTGTGCATGTTACCCTCCATTGCGTCCTTACAACAATCATAAACTCTTGTTTCGTTCTAAAAAATGCATTCTCTTAGGTTACATCTCTAATCATAAAGGTTATCATTGCCTTGATCCTTTTACCAGCCACGTCTATATTAGTTTTAAAGAAATAGTTTCCAGCAAGTGATAAACCTTTTCTTGGCCAAGCCCTCCTGTTCCAAAACCTGCCTCTCATTGTGATTCTCCTTTGCTGCAGTCAACATCCATATTAGTTCCTTCTTATACTCATTCCTCTGCATCTACTCATGATCTTACATCACAAGATATTGTGCCTAGTCCCTCAACATCACTCAAATTTGCCCTTACACCATCTAGCACTAATGTTCCAATTAATTCTTCTCACTTAGTTAATTCCTCACCCACCCTACTCCAACCTTAGAATACTCACCCTATGCTTACCTACAGTAGGACTGGTCACTCTTGTCCAAAACATTTTCCAGGTTTTCAAACCTATTACTCCTCCAAACACGCTATTGCACTACACACTAGCACTATACCTACTGCTTCTTCATCAATTACCCATGCTATTAAGTTTGAGTGGCGTAAAGCCATGAAGGAGGAATTTCGTGCTTTGTAGGTCAATCACACTTGCTCTCTATGCCCCAAACTAGTTGAGAAAAAAATAATCTGCAATAAAGGAGTTTACAAAGACAAGCAAAAAGCTGATGCTTCTATTGAACGTTTTAAGGCAAGACTTGTTGCTAAAGGTTTTCAACAAGAAGATGGTTTGGACTACAATGAAACCTTTAGTCCCGTTATCAAACCCACAACTATTCGGATGGTTTTTGAACTTGAAATTCACTTTAACTGGCCAGTTCGTCTAATGTCTCCAATATCTTTCTTCATGGCTCCCTTGACAAAGAAGTTTATATGGAACAACTGGTTGGTTTTATCGACCCCAAGTTTCCCCATCACGTTTGCAAACTTCACAAATCTTTATATGGTCAAAAGTAGGCACCGAGAGCATGCTTTCATCGGGTCTCTCAGTCTCTGTTGCATCTTGGTTTTCATGAGTCACATTTTGATTATTCTCTCTTTACCAAATATTACAAATACCCCTAGTAACCCAGTTGACTAGCAGTTGAGAGTCTGTCTCAATATGAACTCGATAAAAGTCAAGCCGACAGCACCTCCAAACTCCTTCCAATAAACTTCGCATTTCGGCAAAATTATTTGAGCCATGGCAACACAAAGTAAGCCGCACGCAGCTTACCAATAGCATCTCGAATAACACCCCCGGCACCAGCTGGGCCTGGATTACCCAAACTATTGCCATCAGTAATAAGTTTCACCCAATCCTGCTAAGGCCGAATCCACTTCACCAGAGTAACCTTCTTAGCTTTAGGAGTTAAAATCGGAATATCCAACCTCTTTAAAATAGCAACATCCTGCTTAGAGAGCCTCAAAGATTTCATAGATACTTGCATAATATGACTAATCTAGAATTTAATAACTTGCCAAACCGACTCAACTGTATCAACCTTACCCTCATATTGGGCTTGTTTGTAACTGGCTTGTTTTTTAAATCAACTTTATATATTCTCTATTAATGAATGGAAAGTGATCCGTTATTATAAAAATAAAAATAAAAAATCAAATACAGTTTGATGATCATATTGCAAATTGCATACGTACCACTATGGTTACTGGCTTGTTTGCTTAACAAATTTTCAAATAAATAAATGAATAAATTCAATCCAAAAATCTTCCATTTAAAAAATAAAATTTAATAAATGAACGGCAAGAATTTCAAATTTCTATTTCAATGTTATGTACTAACATGGATAGGATCAAGATTGTGGTGGCCTCAAGATGATTCATTAAACTGTAATCCTTTTTTCTTACGTTCTAGGCCCAAGGCTCATTTTATTATGGACAGTGATAGCCTTTCAACTAGTTTACAACCATTTTATAATTAATGTAATAAAATATATTTTATAAAATTATAAGATGGTTTTCATATCGCTTTTTTATTTTTTATTTTTTGTAATTTGTCATTATCAACGAGTTGGAAGGTTATCATTATTCAAATAAATAATTATTTAAAAATTCTTTTGATGATCATACAAGTGGAAGTTTTTTTTAGGTCTCATTTTCTATTTTTTTTTTCAAACTACTCAATTTTCAAGACAGATGATACATATTTGTCTAACATTATTCTTCCTTACTTTTGGTTGGCCAAAATGTGCATTTTTCCTTCCATTGATTGTCTTTCAAGAAAGGTCCCCCACAATAATTTTCAAAGTAAGTGTCTCAGCTAATTCGGTTGACCAAAATGTTTTTTCTTTCTTTCTATCGATCGATTGTCATTCGAGAAGGCATCCCACCATAAATTTCCTAATAACTCAAGTCTTTCCAAATAATTTTGGTTCCCTTTGCCTGTAGATAGCTAGATAGGTTTGAAATTGAATGCAATACTTGTAACTACTGCCAATATATATATTAGAAGGGATAAAATATACTAAGCTTAAAGTAAGCTTACTAGCCCAGTTCAGGGGAGAGGCTCATCAAGCAAAAAGGAAGAGAAGATAAGGAGAGAAGAAGAGAGCTAAAAAGTGACGAGAGAAAAAAAGTGTATGGAGAAAATAGGTGTTGTGACATAAAGGAGGCAGGATGTGAGAAAAAATAAGGGAGGAAACATAGGACAAAAAGGAGGAAACCGAAGACTTCATGAAGGGTCCCACAATAATTTTCAAGTGAAGTTATTCAACTAATTTGGTAGACCAAAAGAGGGTTTTTTTTTTTTATTGATTATCATTCGAGAAGATGTCTCACTATACTTCCACAACAATTTCCCAATTATAAGTAAAGTCTTTACAAATAACTTGCCTTTCTTCTAAACGTAAACTACGGAAAAGACAATGGATATGGACCGGAGTGGTGACCCTTGAATCAGATTGATAGTTATGAAATTCAATGCAAACTACTGCCAATATAGTACTGTTTTTTTCTTTCATATTTAAAATCATACATTATTGACGCGAAATGATAAATTGGTCGGGAAGAAGTTAATTGTCAGCAATCCAATCTATTTAGAGATCGTATTACTAAATTTGGTCACTAAGAATCTTAATTTATTGTATGCGCGCACAATGTTAATAACTAAAGTATCAGAAAAAGTGCTTAATTAATTTACAATGCAATGCATATTATTAATAACCTAAATTCTTTACAAATAACTAATTTAAATATAACCTACAATTAATGTAGTTCTTTTTTTTTCTGATATAATTTATAAGACTTACGTGAATGATACGGTAGGGTAAACGGATGATGTGAGTGAACAGCATGAAAACGACACCAATTATATGAATGTGCCCCATTTTGTTTTCCATATTAATTGGATCGAGTTCGATTGAATTCCAAAGTATTTGGCGTGGAAATTGGACTCAGTCTAAACCCTTTTTAGACGCTGCATTAAATTCTCTGATCCTAAATCTACTGGTTCACAAATTTTTTAGAATCTCAATTCCTACAAATTAATTCTCTTCTATCATTTTGGCACTTTTATATATTTTTATTTATTTATTTTTTCAAAGTCTACAAAGAAGTTCTACCACATGCATGCGACGACAAATGACATGAAAGGTATCTATTTTTCCGAGCAACAAAATTTTCAAATAGAATTGATTGCATATATTGGTCCCTAGATGAATGGATGATGTGATTGTGTAGCATGAAAACGTGTAGAAGGGTTTAGATATAGATCAAGTTTGAATTACTGTCTTCTCTACTTGTTTTTTAAAATAATTGATTGTACGTACGTTACACGCAAATTGGTCAATCCAATTAAATTCGAGTAAGCTTTTGCATAGATCCGAACTACTCTCTTGAAATATGGTCCTTTTTAGACGCTGTATTCTACTATTGCCTTTTTGTGTTTTGAAAGATGCTTATGTACATGTTGGATTTATTTCAACAAAATAAATCCAAAAGTATTTATTATATAAATAATATGTTGGCATATTCTAATAACAACTTGTAACGCAAAATTCCAATTGGAGCTCAACTTCTAATTCTCAATGCTTTTACCTTTAATTATGGGCAATCCTGAAATATCATATTGTGGTTCTTCATTTTCAAACAAGTGTTTGGGTTATCTTCATAAAGTTCAAAATTAATGACATTGGAGTCCAGAAGAGTCCTAAGATTCAGGCACTAGTCTAGGCAAATAATGATGATGAGATTACATTGCTGCAACCTGGCCTCATTAGTACTCATTTTAAAAACGATACTTTTCTAGACAAATATAATAAAAATATACAATTAGGTTCTTCTTACAATATAATCCTAAATGCAGCAGAAATTTTGAATTTTTCTTAAATTTAAAATCCCAAGATTTTGTTGTAAATTTTTGAAAAGCCAAAATGTATAATATTAGTTAAATCACTGATCATAGTGTGCAATCTCTCAATATTCTTCTTGGTGTGCTCTTCAAGGCTTTTATATTTTCAGTCCTGTGCATGATTTTTCTTAATCTTTATTTCTTTTTTCTTTTTCTTTTTCTTTTTTTTTTGTAAATGTATATATATACGTTGATCATATTTTTTTTTTGCATTACAGAGGGAAAAATCTTATCTATATTTGGTTAGTATAAATGATTTATTCCTATAATCGACAAATATATGAATAAGTTTCTATATTTTGATCATTTTTATAATACCTATAAATAATTATATATAGAAAAATAAACTCATCGTCATTTCTCATCTAAACATCTTAAACATTAAATAATTAACAAATAAGTGAAACATAACATATTCAAAATAAAAATACATCCAAAAACACAAAACGTGTAGGGATATAAAAGTTTGAAATTGACATCAATGATCGGCGGAAAATTTTCCCTACTATTTATTTCAACAAAAAATCTACTCAACATCCTACTATTCACACAACCTCCACACACCACACTTTTTTTTTTTTTTTTATCAAATATTTAATATATGAATAATGAATAGAAAAATTAAATTAGTTTAAAAAGAATAAACTCAAAAAAAATTTAAAAAAAATATTAAAAAATTTAAAAATTTAAAAAAATGTGGTGTGTGGAGGTTGGGGAGGTTGTGTAGCATTTCTCAAGAGCACAAGTAGTGGCTCAACATTATCCTTCCTTACTTTTGGTTGGCCAAAATGTGCATTTTTCCTTCCGTTGATTGTCTTTCAAGAAGGGTCCCACTATAATTTTCAAAGTGTCTAAAGCTAATTCGGTTGACCAAAAGGTTTTTTCTTCCTTTGTTTCTATCCCACCATAAATTTCCAAATAACTTATGTATTTCCAAATAATTTTGATTAATTCCCTTTGCCTAATAACTCAGTCCAGGGGGAGAGGCCTCATCGAGTAGATGAGGAGGGAAAGAGGGAACGAAAAAGTGGAGAGTGGAAAATAGTGTCAGGAAAAAATAAGTGATGTGACATAAATGAGGCAGTATGTGATATAAAGAAGGGATGAATCGATAAAAGAGAGGGAACAAATAGACTTCACTGAAGGTCCCCACAATAGTTTCCAATAAGTCAAGTCTTCGCAAATAACTTGCCTTCTTCTAAACGTAAACTAAAGAAAAGACTACGGATATGGAACAGAGTAGTGACTCAGCTTGAATCAGATTGCTAGATGTGAAATTCAATGCAATACTTGCAAACTACTGTCAATATAATATTGTTTTTTTCTTTCATATTTTAATGTCCAAATATGTTTTAATTAGCAAATACCTCGTTTGTTTTTAAAGATGAAATGAGATGAGATGAGATGAGTTTGAAAAAGTTGAATTGTTTATTTTATTTTGTATTGAAATTTGAGAAAGTTGTAATGATTAGGTGAGAGAATATGAAATGAATTTGAAAAAGTTGAATTATTTATTTTATTTTGTATTAGAATTTGAAAAAGTGTAATGATGAAATTGATACGAGATGAGATGAGATGAGAGTTTTTCGAAAACAAACAAAAAGAATTGCACTTCATCACCTAATTAATTTTACCGAATCTTCATAGTTTTTACATTATTAGTAGTACTGTCGCTGCCGCATAATTGACCACCCAATTGATGCGAAATGATCAAATTGGTAGGGAAGAAGTTACAATGGGGCTTCTAAATTGTCAATTTGTCAGCAATCCAATCTATGTAGAGATTGTATTACTAACTCAGATGCATATATATATATATATATATAAATGTTTGTTGGCCAGAATGTCCATTTTCTACTATTTGTTTTTTGATTAAAGGGGTGTGGAGTTTCGAATCCAAATTTTTCATTTGAAAAACTAGACTATATGCCATCAGGCCATCAGGATCTTGGCATCTATTTTCTACTATTGATTGTCCTTCAAGAATGATCCCAGAATAGTTTTCAAGCAAAGTGATATTTTTAAATGAGCGGTGCTACTCTACCGCCTAAGTAGCACCGCTCCAAGTGACCGCTAGGCCAAATTGACGTTTTTAATTTTTTTATTCATATTTTTTTATCATTTTAAAACATTTTTAAAAAATATAAAAAAAAATATTAATTCATTAATAGTTATTTCCTTAATCACTAAGTAAAATAAAATAAAATAAAATAAAAATAAATGAGGTGTGAGATATCAAATTTAAGTGTCAAAGTAGGATTTTCCTTTTCAAATAATTTGAATTATGCTAAACGTAAACTTGGTCAATATTTTAGTTCCCTGTGCATCATGTAGCTTTAATACTATTAGTACCCTTATTACAAAAAGGAAAACAGAAAAAATAAGAAAAAAATAAAAGTTCGGCCATTTGTGATAGCATCTAAGAGAGAGACACGCAAAGCTACAACATTATAAAATATAATTAAATAAATAATTTTGTGTACTATTTCTTCATCAAGACGGAAATTACCAACTACTACTTTTATTATGTTCATGGGAAAATCAATCCACGCACAGACGTACATACATAAAACTAGTATATAAAAAATAGATAGACTAAAATAATCAGCTTTGGGATATCAGTATCTCTTATCAGTATCTCTTATGTTCCTTCCCACTACACCAATTCAAACAACACACCTTATAGATCGTAATTCCCACCATTGGCTGTCTTCTTGGGAGAGTGTTTGAAAACAAAGGCTAGAAATAGGAATAATTCTGGATGATAATCCAGAGTCGAGTATCTCATTTATATATAACAGATTGTATACAAGGAAAGTGTAAAAATGTAAACTACAAATCAATAGCCTATAATTATGGACAAGATACACGGATGACCATTACACTGATTGCTCCTAAATATAATGGTCAAAGTTTCCAAAGCTTGGCAGAATATTATCCCACAGAATCGGGGACAGTTGTATCAGTGGAGATTTCCTTAACGGTGTTGAAGATTGTTGCAGGTGCAAATTGTCAAAAATCATCCGCAA
The DNA here is from genome assembly GCA_003123785.1 of Pterocarya stenoptera. Classification (NCBI taxonomy): domain Eukaryota; kingdom Viridiplantae; phylum Streptophyta; class Magnoliopsida; order Fagales; family Juglandaceae; genus Pterocarya; species Pterocarya stenoptera. The sequence goes on along the minus strand of QEOT01008984.1, from coordinate 521,654 downwards.
TTTTATGATGCATGCAAGTTTATTTTAGGTCGCATTTTCATTTAATTTTTTCAAACTACTTAATTTTATGATACATGTTTATCAAACATTATCGATCCTTCCTTACTTTTGGTTGGCCAAAATGTGTATTTTTCCTTCAAAAAGGGTCCCCACAATAATTTTCAAGTAAAGTTTTTCAACTAATTCGGTGGACCAAAAGGGTTTTTTTTTTTTTTTTTTTTTTTTTTTTTTTTTTTTTTTTTGAAAAGGANAATTTTGGTTCCCTTTGCCTGTAGATTATAGATAGGTTTGAAATTGAATGCAATACTTGCAACTACTGCCAATATATATTAAAAGGCATAAAATATACCAAGCCCAATATATACTTTCCTCGATTTTATTTTCTAAGATTGCGCGATCCCGTCACTAATTTATCCGTTAGTTTACATGTCTAATAATGTTAGGACCCTTATCAACTACTGGACGCTAAATCATGCCCCCACACGTTTTCACACCACAGTTTCATCATTATCATGGGAAAATCTAGACGTACATAGATAAACTAGTATAAAATGAATCGAGTTGTTTTCTTTGGGATAACAAAACCAACAATGAGAGGTGGTTTAATTGTTAGCCACATCATGTAAGTAGGTCCTAGGAGTTCATGCCCCACACGGTTTCAAACTACTTTATTTATGTTCCTGGGAAAATCAATTTCGACTTACATTCATAAAACTAGTATAAATATAAATCGATTAGTTCTCTTTGGGATATCAAAACCAAGAGTACTTGCATTAAGATACAATATCTCTTGTCAGTGTTCCAAATAGAGAGAAACAATGAGGGCTTCTTATCTCCAATTTCTGCTTCTACTTGGCCTCTTATCTTGTAATGCAACAAAACTTGGATTCAGTTTTGATTTGCGTGATTATAAAGTCAGATGCATAGAGGAAGAGCGACAAGCACTCCTCCAATTCAGACAACACCTTGTTGATCCTTCCAATTGGCTGTCTTCTTGGAACAGTGATCATGAGGATTGTTGTAAGTGGGAAGGAATTAAATGCAGCAACGGAACAGGTCATGTTGTTACGCTTGATCTCCGGGCAGATTGGTCTGCTAAACCACTACCTAAATATGTAGAAGGTGAGATAAGCTCTTCATTGCTTGGATTGCAATATTTGACATACCTCGACTTAAGTTCCAATAGATTTTCCGGAAGAGCCTTCCCAAATTTTGTAGGCTCACTCACTAAATTACAATATCTCGATCTTTCATATACTCGTATAGTCGGAACCATTCCACAACAAATAGGAAATCTCTCAGGATTAATTTATCTTGATCTCAGCTGGAATCTGATTGAGGCACATAATCTTGATTGGTTAATTCATCTTTCATCTTTGACACACTTGGGTATGGATACGGTCAACCTCAGCCAGGTACTCAATTGGCCCAATAAGGTTATGATGCTCCCTTCTTTGATATACTTGAGTCTAAGTGATTGCAGTCTCTCCACAATGACTCCTCAGTTGCTTTCCAATGCTAATTCATCATCTCAACTTCTATTGCTAGATCTCTCCAGCAATCATCTCAATTGCTCCATAATTCATTGGTTGTTCAACTCCACTACAAGCCTTGTTGATCTTAGCCTCTTTGGTAATTTGTTACAATGCTCCATTCCTGAAGCTTTTGGTGGCATAAATTCTCTTCAGAAACTAGACCTCGGGGCAAATCAACTTGTTGGTGGCATTCCAAAATCTTTTGGGAATTTATGTGCCTTAAGTTCATTGTCTCTTTTGGAAAACAATCTCAGTGGAAGTCTTTACGAATTGATGAGTAATATGTCAAGTTGCTTGGTGGACTCCTTGCAGTATTTTTATATAAGCTCAAATAGATTCACGGGGCCATTGCCAGAGAGTATAGGTAACTTCACCAATCTTGAGGCTTTAGGATTAGGTGAGAATAATTTCACAGGGCCATTGCCTGAGAGTTATGGTAAATTCTCCAATCTTAATTCTTTAGAATTAGGTGGGAATAATTTCAGAGGGCCATTGCCTGAGAGTTATGGTAACTTATCCAATCTAGAGGTGTTGCATGTTGCTGGGAATTCCCTCACGGGGGTGATCTCTGAAGCCCATTTTTCAAATCTCTTCAAACTGAAAGGTTTATATTTAGGATTGAACCCTTTGATTTTGAAGTTCAGCGACGATTGGGTTCCACCATTCCAACTGGTTTCTATTTCTTTGAGCTCTTGCAGATTGGGATTAGCTTTCCCAAAGTGGCTTCAAAGTCAAAAGAATTATGCTATACTTGAGATTTCTAATGCTGGAATTTCTGACATTATCCCTGCTTGGTTTTGGGACTTCCCTGTCAAGTTAATCGATTTAGATATGTCTAACAACCAGTTGCATGGGAACTTGCCAGACTTGTCATCATCCAGACTTGGTTATTTTGCTGTTATAGATTTAAGCTCCAACCAATTTAACGGCTCAATTCCAAGTTTTCCATCGAATGTGGCATCACTTCGCCTATCAAATAATAGTTTTTCGGGTAACATTTCCTTTATATGTGAATTCACTTATCAACCCTTGTTCCTTCTAGACCTATCAAACAATAAACTATCGGGAGAGCTTCCAGATTGCTGGATGCATGTGCATGCTTTAATGGCTCTTAATCTGGCCAACAACAATTTCTATGGGAAAATATCACACTCAATGGGCTCCCTAGTCTCTCTTGAATTTTTACATTTGAGCAACAATAATTTTGTCGGAAACCTACCATTGTCCCTTCAGAATTGCAGTTACTTGAGAACCATTGACGTGGGTGAAAATAAATTGTCGGGAATGGTACCTTCATGGATAGGCGATAGTTTGCCTCAGTTGGTTATTCTTAGCCTACGATCAAATGGATTTTACGGAAGCTTTCCTTTAAGCCTATGTCACCTTTCAAAAATTCAACTCTTGGACCTTTCTTTAAACAAGATCGGGGGAACTATTCCACAGTGCATCAAAAATTTGACATCAATGTCTCAGAAACAGAGCACAAGTCACGCTTATATTGCTTCTTTCCAGAAAGCTTATGTAGACCATGCACCATTTGTATGGAAAGGAAGGATGTCTGTGTTCGAGAGTTCATTGAGACTTGTAAAGATTATTGATCTTTCAAGTAATAAATTACATGGAGAAGTTCCCGAAGGATTTACGAGTCTCACAGAGTTAATTTCCTTGAATTTATCAAGAAACAACTTCACTGGATCAATAACATGGAAGATAGGTCTACTTCAAAATTTACAATCTCTTGATTTATCTAGAAATAAACTTCGTGGTGAAATCCCAACGAGCATTTCCGACATAAGTTTTCTTAGTTATTTGGACTTGTCCAATAACAATTTATCTGGCAAAATTCCAAGAGGAACTCAACTTCAGAGCCTCAGTGCTTCTGCCTTCATGGGGAATCCTGAATTATGTGGTTCTCCACTTCCAAACAAGTGTCCGGAAGATCTTTATCCAGTTTACAATGACACTAGAACCCGCAGGAATGTCAACATTCAGGCAAATGATGATGATGGGCTTATAACTCGAGGATTTTATGTCGCCGCAGCCATTGGGTTTATTGTAGGATTTTGGGGAGTATGTTGCTCTTTATTGCTCAACCTACGGTACATAACGATGCGTCTCACTTCCAATGCTCGGATGATGTTGAGATAAGCTCTACATGGCAGCAATTCTATGTATACTCATGTTACAAGGCTGGGTTTCAAACTTTATGGTAAGAGTCCTCTCCCTATAATTAATATTCATATAATAATAATCTACCTTCCTTTTTCTAGGCTTGTTTCGTGGTTATTTAGGCTTGTTTAGAGTTTTTATGTTATTCTTATCTAGGCCTGTTTAGACTTGCTCTTATTAATAGGCTTGTTTAGATTTGTCCTTTCTTTATTTTTTGGTTTTGGTTTTTTTATGGTTTTGTATTTGAGAGGGTTTTATTTTCCTTATTTATTATCTCTCAAATGCTTGGTTTGTAACCGCAGTATTCCTCCGCCATAAGTGAGGGCTTATCAATAAATTTGGGACAGGGCCACGAGATGAGTGGCTACCGGCTCTTTATAACCAAAAAAAAAAAAAACTCATACATTATGAACATATATATAGATATGTGCATTAGCATGAATATAACGAGTCATCTTATGCTTGCATCAATTTAAGTATATGTTACAAACTTATTCTCTTAAGAGTCTTCCTTTGGTTGGTCATGATTTCTCCCTCTGGAAAGTATTACACTAAATTAAGTAGAAAGTATTTTCATTGTCCAATATTAATTCCATGTCCAAACAGCAATTAGTACTAATTACTGTCATTCACATTCACAGCTTTTGGAGTTTAGATGGGATTTAATACTATTAATGTCTTTGCCTTTTATTTTGTTGAATTTGGATTTAGTGAATTATCTTCCGGTACAAATACTATTAATGTATTTCTCCCCTGAAACTAATCTTAATTTACTTGATTTTGTGACGTTTCTTTGATTTTTGGTGACGGTTTTCTCTGTCACAAAAGGCAAATTATGTTGTAGTGTACTGTCATTCACATTCACAGCTTTTGGAGTTTAGATGGGATTTAATATTAGTCTTTGCCTTTTATTTTGTTGAATTTGGATTTAGTGAATTATCTTCCGGTACAAATACTATTAATGGCTCATGATCTCTAAAAAATGAATTATTATAGTGATCGTCTCTAATTTGTATTTCTCCCCTCAAACTAATCTTAATTTACTTTAAATTTTTCGTTAACCAAATCTATTTGTTGTTCTTTTACCAGCAGGAGATCATCATGCTTCATGCATCGTTTCAATAATTAACTAGCCATGCAGTTGAACTTTACTGGATTAATTAGTTGTACTTCTTAATTCTGATTCAATATATATTGGATCGAAAGAATTAGCTTTTATCCCTAAAGAATGAAGATGATTAATGTTGTATGTTATATTCATTACAAATTTCAAATGAGGGTTCTCAATGAACTTTAGTTCCACTGCCTATGCTGCTGAACATGACCAGATCACTTTTAAAATTACTATATCTGATCCATATCTCAATGTTACATGTTCACCACGGGAAAATTACTTTTACAGATAACAAGAGCCCAATCATTCAAACTAGAAAAGTATTGCCTTTTAATAGAGCTCAGTGAAGGAAAAACGCATTTAATTATTATCATTGCCATTTAGCATCCTACATACATGCACCCAAGAAACTGATGCATCAAAATGGTTTTGGAAACTCCCAAAATCCTTAAAGATGCAAATTGCAATATTGCTTATGGATCTACTAGCAATATGGTCATCGGCCTCAAATGTCAGATATAGGATCAATAAATCCAATAATACGAGGACAATTGACGTGAAAAGTAGCATTTTTTTTCAAGACAAAAGTAACGAGTAATTATATATATGTTTACAACTCTTTTATACTTTGAGATCAATCATATAAAACTAGAATATATATTCAAATCAAGAAAACCAATTTTTAATGTGGTGATCACACTCTCTCATTGATTGGTTATAAAATAGTTGTAAAAATAATTGAGCGCATTTCATAGTTTTCCCTTGACAATTCCTTTATCTTGACGAAAACGTTTAGAGCTTGATTGCATTAATGGTGCTTAACTAAGGGTGCAAATTGTCAAAATCATCAACAATTTTATGATACATGATTATTTAAGGTCTCATTTTCTTTTATTTTTTCCAAACTACTCGATTTTATGATACATGTTTATCAAACATTATCCTTTCTTTCTTTTGGTTGGCCAAAATGTGCATTTGTCCTTCCATTGATCGTCTTTCAAGAAGGTCCCCCACAATAATTTTCAAGTAAAGTTTTTCAACTAATTCTGTGGACCAAAAGGGTTGTTTTCTTCTTTTCTTTTTTTTGATTATTTTGATTATTATTATTTTTTTCTATTGATTGTCATTCGAGAAGGTGTCCCACAAGGATTTCCTAATAAGTCAAATCTTTACAAGTTGCTTTAGACCGGTTTTGATTCCCTGTTCCTATAGCTTGAGCCTGGGTGGTTTGGATAGTTAGTTAAAATGAGATAAGTTGAGATAAAAATTGAAAGTTAAATAAAATATTATTAGAATATTATTTTTTAATAATATTATTAAAAGTTTTTATTATATCGTATGAAAGTTTTAAAAAATTATAGTGATTATATATCCAAAAGGACAAGAAAAGACTTCGGACATAGAGCAGTGGCCCTTGAATAGATTGATAGATTTGAAATTCAATGAAATACTTGTAGCTACTGCTAATATAGTACTGCTTTTTTATCTTTATATTGAAAATCATATTTTAATCTCCAAATATATTTTAATTAGCTTTTAACTCTATTGATTTAAATAAAAAAAATTTCACTTCATTACCGTCTTCTTCACCTTTGACCGAGTTTTAATCAGCAGTTAGGATAGGTTTGACAACCAAAATGAGACACAAAATTTTTATCTCATCTCATCTCATCATTACAATTTTTTCAAATTTCCACACAAAATATAATAAACAATTCAACTTTTTCAAATCTCAATTCAATTTTTTCAAATTTCAAAACAACAATAATATTCAAAATAATATTTTAAACTTTCATCTAAAATAAAAAATTCTCATCTCATTATCCAAACCTATCCTTGATGTGAAATAATCAATTGGTCGGGAAGAAGTTACAATGAGGCTTCTAAATTGTGACAATTTAGCAATCCAATCTATGTGGAGACCATATTGCTAAGTTTGGTCATTAAGAACCATATTTTATTGAATGCACAATGTTAGCTACTTTGATCGGAAAGTATCAGAAAAGTGCTTAATTAATTTACAATGCAATGCATATCATAGCTACTAGGTTGAGCAAAGTGATTAGGTTGGAGACATGCATGCATGCTGGAAATTAGAGAGATGACAACCCTCATGAGATGTAATAGCCTTGTTAATGTCGTGTTTTGTACGTCTTTGGGCTAGGATCCAGTAACTCAGGTCTTCAGAACTGGCCTACAAAAATAGAGAAGAGAGAAACTGGGAGAGGGTGGCATTGGAGCCGGAGAGTCTCTGATGGCAAAGTTAATATAGTATTTTAGAAGTTTGTAAATAATGAAAGAGTCTAGCGATCAAAGAGTTTTTCTTATACCTGGAAGTTGCTATTTATAACGGGAGTCTAGGGGGGAATAGATCGTGTCTGCTCCCATGGAATCTGTGCCCTTTTTTCTGTTCGTTTTGTCAAAGTCTTTTAATGCGGCATGCCTTGCGATGGTATCATTAATGTGGTGTGTAGCTCGGGTAGTGGTACCATTAATGCGGTGTGGTTCCTTGATTTACTTTACTCTGCTAGTGTCTTTGGTGGTCTATCGATTTTCTCATGTCAGAAGATCAAAGGTTCTCCATCTTTCCCGTTCTGCCATGTACAAGTCTCCATGAGCAGAGTGTGGCCGAGCGAAGTTAGGCCTACTCGTTATATTAGCCATCATGTTTACTCTTCCTTGCGGGCAACTTACTTCATGGGCAAGTTTGGTCCCTGGGGCAGAGTATCTGGTCGAAGTTGAGTGGGCTTATGAAGCGGGGGGAAATCCCCTTACAATTACCCTACCAATTCCCCTCGGATGGGTTCGAGGGGAATTCCATCTTTCCTTCCTTGATTAATCAACTTTTGTAGTTGTAATTATGTGGCCTTCTCTTTCTTGGAAGGGGGGTTGAGAATTTCTCGGCACTCACGTGTTCCACTTCTGCTCCATAGCTATATCCGAGTGGCCTTTTTGTCCTTACACAATATCCAGCAATGGTTCGCCTTCAGCTTGCATGGCTATACTTTGACGGTTCCGCTCAGCAATAAATGGCATCCCTTTAATCCCTTCGCCATTACTCGCACCAGGCTGTTACTTATCTCCCATGTCGCATCACCAGATAAGCTCTACTGTAATCGCGACGATTGTGGGATTCTGGTACTCCATGGGGTGCATGAGTTCCTACTGCCTCGGGATATCTACCGTCCAGCTTGCCTATATAAGATCTCCTTCCTTCTTAGCCATGGGTTACTTTATCCATTTTCTCTTCTGATGGATATCCTATGTTCCTCTTCCTTTTTCGAGAATTTTTATTTGCATTGTTCTCTCCTATACATCTTCCTCTTTCAAACACTTCTCCTTGTGTTGTTCTCTTCGATACCTCTTCTTCTTTCAAACCTGGTTGCTAATGGACTCCAAGAAATCCTCGCATCCTTCTAGGTTGGCCAGATCTTCCTAAGCTACCCGTGCCGTAGATGGACAGGACGACACCGTTCCAGAGGATTTTGCTGGTTTCTCATGGCTTTCGGAGGTGACTCCCGATGAGTCAAAGTCATTGAGGAAGACTTACAGGGTTCCTCAGACTATGGAACTCGAGGTGCCAAGTGGGCTTATGAAGGGGTGATAGATTCTAAGGGTTACACCTCCAAAGTGGCTGTGTATCCTGCCACGTTCTCTAGCGGCCTCAAATTGCCCTTTTGTCGTCTCGTGTGAGAAGTGCTGGATTTTTTCAAGTTGGCACATGCTCAGCTCCCCCCTAGCGCGTGGAGGATCCTTGTGTCGTGCTGCGTCATTTGGCATCTCGCATTGGAGGAGGCCAAGGTTGAATACTCGGATCTCACAGCGCGTGAGCTCTTCCTACCTTCTAAGGTGAGGTCATAACACTTACAGTTTCAAGCCAGTCCAGGCATTGGTTCGGCTGGAGCCGCAGCATGCTACTATGAAGGGGTGGAGTTGCCTGTTCTTCCTTTTGTCGGGCAAGGTGTGGGAGTTCCCTGTTGGCCAAGCCAACTGGTTCACATTCCATGTTTGTGCCATATGGGGGGTTGTGGGTGACAACAAGGACTATCGTCCTGTTGTGACCCCGGTCCAGACACTCAGGATCAAGGTCTTTCATGCTTGGGTGAAAGCCCATCCAGACAATTTTCTTTCAGAGGTTCTGCAAGCTAAGGACAACCTTTGTAGGCACCTGGCCCCCTTCCCAATTTGCTCTTTGACATAGCCTTACTGCTAAGGGAGGTCATGTTCTGAATCAGTAGCCGCTCTCCTAGTCTGCCGATGGAGGGGAAAGGAAAAAAACTTTAGAGGATTTCCCCTTCAAAGCTGACTCCTAGCTAGCTGCTCTCCTTCTGTGGAGGTGCTCATCATTCGGCCAGAGCTACCATCGCCCAAGAAAGTGATGACGATCGCAAACCTTCCTCGTGTTGTGCTGTTGGCTCGAGGAGTTGTCATGTATGTTCAACATAAGCTGCCGGTCTCCGAGTCTGCCGTTGAAACCATTTCAGTGACCTTGCCACTCCCATTAGTTGCATGAGGCCCTCAATAGCCCCTCGCCCCTCGGCACGGCCTTCGGATGGGTTCCTTCACCCCTATCCATGAGTTTTTCACCGAGGACAGAGGGTCCCCTAAGCGGGTTTCCATCCCAGAATCCCCTCTGCTACACTCTCGCGAGGTCTAGGTCACCTCAGTTGGTGATGAAGTGGTGGGGGCTGTTGCTTGGGCCGAGAGGCAATGGCGGGTGTTCCTGTTGATGAGGTCCCAGCGGACTTTCGGTCAACAGTTGCGGAGAGCCATGCCGATCGTATCCGCAAGGTGGATAGCAGGCTCAAGCAGCTTTTCACTAGTGTAAGATCTTTTCTTGTGGCAGGGCTTGGAGCATCTGGTGGCCCTCATCATGGATGGTCGAGAGGAGGTGGATAGCGAGAATAGAGCACTTCATTCATTCACACAGATAGCTTCACGCTGTGAAGCGGAGGAATGGAAGAAGAAATAAGAGGTTGAGGAGGCCCTTGTTGACTTGCAGAAGTCCTGAGATGAGGTTGGCCTTCTTCATCTCGAGGTGGTGCTGGCCTCCGAGGCGAGGGAGGGGCTACAATTGTCTCTTGACGACTGTTAGCAGGAGCTTGAGCAGCTGCGGGCTGAGAACTTGTAGCTGCACAAGCGGTAAGACTTTGACGATCGGTCGTACAAGTGGCTAATGGAGCTATTCAAGAAGGCTTCCCAATCTCTGATGGACAAGAGAAAGGCCCTAGAAGATGAAAGGAAACGAAGGAGGGATTTGGAGATCGGTCAGGCAGAGTGTGACGCCCCCAAATTCCGCTTGGGATTGGACGGATATTTGAAGTGTCGAGATATGCAACATAAGGTTACCTGCTCCCGTTCATGACATAGATGATGCAATGTCCCTAACATGCATCTAACATTATGCAATATTCGCAGCGGATAATTTTTTTCTTTAGCAATACTATGCACCAAATTGAAATATCTCAAATACTTAAAACATACTTCGTACATAATGACCTATTAAACAACTGAGATCACAACACTAGATCAAAATAACTGTGATCAAAAGAGTGCTAGAGATTGAACTCCATAAATATAAGTAGTAATCTGAGGTAACTACTATACTATCATCTATGTCATACCGTCGCCTAGTCAATAGCTTCCAATTGGTTGATTCTCGATTCTCCTTTAGATCCTATACAAGTAGTGAGATTTGATTACAAATCTCAGCAAGTTAACAGAAAACATCGACACAGATTAATGATACATGCATGGCAGTAAAAGTATGAATACATAATCAAAGTTATAAGTAATCATACCACAAATTGACAAACAACATAGCATAACTGACATAATTTAAACTGAAACATGAACTATACTTGACTTGCTTAAACTGAACTTGACTTAAATTGAGACTTGACTTGATATGAACTTGATCAGAAACTTAACTTAATATGAACTTGACCTGAAACTTGACTTAACATGGAGTTGGAACCTTGTTCTTTAACTGCTTCAACTCAACTTCTTGGATGCTACATGGGTCCCCTAGAGCAATGTGTCCATGCCGATTACCGCATCACAACACAGGTAGTTGCACCAACTGTGAGTGCGTTGTATATGCCACACTCACTATGGTCCCCATACCTCGCGTGCCATACTATCTATGGACCCCACGAGAATTGAAATGTGGCTCCATCTGCGTTAGTGCCTGGCGCTCCGGTGACCAGCTAGTTTGGCCCCGTCCGCTACCTGTTGACTGTATTTTGTCAACTCAGAAAATTTCACACATATTTAGACACTCCAGCGTGAACAAAGGAGTTTCACTATAATATTACCCCATCCTAACACTTAGGATCGTGATTGACATGAATAACTTGACATGACTATTCTCGAAATACACAAACTGTATTCGAGATGAAACGTGACTGAAATATGAAAGGACAGAAGTCTTGACGTAACACAACATGACTTGAACGTAACTCATAAGACATGACTTACTTGAGATAGAAATATTTTGTAACATAGCATAACATATAACAAATAACATTTTGTAACATGACATAATATGTAACAGATAATATACTTAACATAACATACTTGCAACAATGCATATTACATGACATGACATACATGTAACAGATGTCATACTTTTTTTTTTTTTATGGAAACAGACTCATTTTATTAATGAAATGAAGTTACAAATGTGACGTATCAATACATGGAATAATCCAGACTATAAGCCAAACTACGCCTAAGTTCTAAGGCTTCCCCACACACAAATTTCTTTGTAGCGGACATTCCCCACACACAAATTTCTTTGCAGCGAACATTCCTCACACACAGATGTCATACTTAGCTTAACATGATATTCTCCTTCTTTCTGACATTATCTTGATGAATTTTACTGTAAAAATGAATAATACTCACTAAGTTTCTAGGAAAGTTTATTCTTTCCTAAACAGAACACTAAAGTTTCCAGGAAAGATTGGAGGGTCACATTGGTCCGCTTAAATTGTAATCTCCTAGATAGAACCTCCTTAAATTGTATGTATCCACACTATTTGCACTGTATAGCAATACATGATAGAATATCTCGTGTAACAGATGAATAATTCGTGATAGGATAAATTCTGTGTAACAGATAAATATGTAATAACTTGGCATGGCACATATCATAACATACTTACATACACTGTAGTTCATTTGTTCATCTATGGATTCCAAAAAAACTCTCATTCGAACTTTTCAATAGGCATAATTGCTGTCATTAAAATATGGCGGTGATGAGAGTGATTGAGACCTATCCATTCTAACAATTGATGCAGGATCACACTGTGGTACTAAATCCTAATGGAGTGAACCTGCTCTAATTCCAATTGAAAAATCAGTAGTTCTAACATAACTCAACACGTAGAAGGGGTCTTAGGAACCTCAACAAAATGCAAAGAGATACTAAGATATGAAAGAGATAGACATAAGATTATGGAGGAAATTAAGAAGGAAATTTAAATGGATATTAGTCTTGAAAAATAATCATAGATTGGGGTTGTTCGAGGCACCCCAATCCTTCCATCAAATTCAAGCCAAACAACATTCCAGATACCCCTTCCGTATTCTTTTCCGGTACATATACCTTTTAGTGTCCTTAACACAAGCCAGCAACTTAGGCCGTGGGCTAGTTCTAAAAACAACAACTAATAACAAAGATCTCAAGCACATATCCAAACCAAAACAAAGCCTTAAGGAGTAGGCTCCCGGCACACTAAAATGCACAACCAAATCTATACAAATATAATGCAAGTTAGATTTAAGCCCAAGTTAATTTGGGTTTATTACAAGAGTGAATAGGTGTTTTTCAATTTTATTGCACTATTTAAAAATGTTGTCAAACAAGTCATCAATCAATGAAACAAATAACAGAAAAATAATCAACATAACAATTTGGTCATGAAGTGGAAACTCAATTGAAAAACATCTTCAAAATCTAAAATCACTATAGAAATTTAGTTTGTTACAACCAATTTAGAAATACTAACAAGACCTTTGTAGTAGCAAAATTTGGCTTGCAACATCATGAGTGACCCACTCAATCTCTACATGCATGCAGCTCTGGAACTTCATCCTTCCTATAGCTTCATCATGAGAACCTTTCAATCTCTACTTCAATAACAGCATCGGAGTCCCTTCCGGGCAAAGAACATTCCTACCAACTGATTTAGCAATACTTAACCTCAAGCATAATAGGATAGGGATTTGATTTCAGGAGAAAACTGAAGTATATGGAATGAAATATTTATCTCTCTTTCTTAGCTCTCTATCTGCTCTGTACGTGCTTGCCTTATGAAGGAATAAACAAATTTCCTTTTATAGCAATAATGGGACACGGTGCTGAAACCTTAGTTAAAGTTATATTTTTTAACATTTGCTCGAGCGCATGATGTATCAGAGTTTTGCTCATGCCATGACTCGAGCGCATATTGCGCAAACTTTCTGTCTGGGTTACCACTCGAGTGCTATGTCAAGCAGGTGTCAAGCGAACGTTTTGTGCGAGCTTCACTGAGCGAGTGTAGAGCGAACTCTCTGTATGAGCTTCGGCTTGAGAGCCAAGTTGAGCGAATGTTGAGCGAACTCTCTATATGAACTTCACTCGAGCAAATGATCGAGCGGCAAGTCGAGTGAACTTTCTGTATGAAGCTTAGCTCGAGTCATGTTGAGGTGGTTTCAATCCCTTGTCATTTATCAGTTTTCTTCAGCCACTCAACATTGAACAAGTTACAACACAATTTAACACAGGTTGTCACATGAATATGCTAACACACTTATTTTACATTAACAAAGTTGAAATACATTTTATTTTTTAAATTGAAGATATTTGATTTAGTTTTCAAACTCTAACAGTGTATAAAATAGAGGAAATTGATCCTCACACCAGTATTTACCGATTGATTTGAGGATTGAAATAAGTTGGAAGAAGTTGCAACGGGGTTTCTAAATTGTTAGCACTCGAATCGGTTTTGGAGAAGGTGTTGTTGATAAATTCAGTTATTGAGATCACTTTAAGTAAGAATTTACAGATGCAATCGTGTTGTGCAGAGTTATTGAAAACCACATATTAATAAAATCTATGGCAAAATAAATAGAATGTTAGAATGTCTACTGGTTCAAGATTTGAGAATGTTAATATGTTAGAACCAAGTAATGTTTAGTTATTGAGAGATGTCTAATGCTCAAAGAATCTAGAACTTGATGAATTTCATAAAAATCATGCAACGGTCGGGAGAGGCATTCAATGGTGCTGGGAACGAGTAATTTTTAGGTACTTTTAGAATATAGAAATGTGGCATGCATTCTTATTCTATTATAAGATGTCGTGTTAATTAAAACTTATATTTACATAAGTAATTTCAATTACAATATATCATATTGTGATAGGATGAGAGCAACACTTACGTCATCCGATGGAATTGAAAATAAGTAATTGCTAAGTACTCCCAGAACACGAACATATGATACTCTCGTCTTATTACAAGATGTCATGCGAATTAAGATCTATACTTGTCTAATTTCAATTACATATCGTACTGTGATGCTAGTAACATGCCATTCGAATTTCTGGAGTATCTAATAATTTTATATTTGAGAAGTACTCCTTGTAAGACCATGTAGCTATTATTGAACAAAGAAAGTTGTTGGATGCAGAAAGGTCAAGTACTTAATTGAGAGAAGAAAATTTGACACAAGGAATGGGTCAAAGTTATAAACATGAGTTGGCATAAAGAAAAGCATAGCTGTGACAGATAAGGGAACGCATTCATTAATTAGGAATTCAAGCAAAGAAAGATGAGATAACCTTTCGATTGAGAATGTCATTAATATTTAGAAAAAGACCTCAACTGTCAAGATGGCCTAAGTTTGAGAGATTTCCTTCCTCTCTCGTTTTTTTCTTTTAATGTTTATTTATATATTTTTATACTATTCTCGATATCTTAGAAATTTTAATTTATTTTCACAACTACGTTTTCGTTTTCATTTTTTGTTTTAATGATATGATTTGTCATGTAGAAGTAAAACCTCGACTTGTGAACTTCTAATTGGCCGAGTGTGTGTTACTTAGATCCAAACCAATTAGCATCTACGACCCAGACCCAACACGTACACTAATCCGTTAGGCAATTTACTCATGATGAGAATGCCTATTTTATGATGAGAAATGACCATTCTCCAATGCATAACAATTCACTAAAATGAGAATGCCTATTCTTCAAAAATAAAAAAATAAAGATACTTATAGTGCCCACTAATTTTGTTAGCAAAAAAAGAAAAAGAAAAACTATATTCCAAACTCCAAAATGTAGAAAAAAACAATATACTGAAACATTGTAATTGTCATGGACAGCTATAAAAAAAAAATAGATATGCATTTTCACAATAGGATGGTGATGATCAATCTAAGATGTAGCTCTAGTTAATTACAAATTAATATCCAACTGGATCCTATGTTAGTACTAAATGTCCTTCACCTCATCCTACTCCAACTACTACCAACTTCATAAACTAAATCCACAATGGATATAACAAATGTTAAAGTGTTAAAATGTAATTAAAAATGAAAAGCTTGCATAAAAGAAAAAACTTAAGGACGTACTTGTGCTGATTTTCCAAGTTGTGGATCATCTATCTTCCGAACTATTGAGGACATACCATCTCTATGGAGTTTCTTCTGAAAGCACCGTTAATCATGGAAGAAGTTAATTCACAACTCGAAATCATGTGAGGAGATTGGGAAGGAGCATTGCACTCAATCATAACCCTCTCAGCGAAATTAGGGCTGTGTTTGAATTTGGAGGAAGTTTTGGGGGACTCGCAAGCTGCCAGGGGCCGATTTGTACAAAGTTATCCTATTGCAGTGAAAATAATCGTGGCAAAAACAATAAGTATCATCACAATTGTATATTTATAATGTTGTGATGAATTCGAGTCGACACTTATGGTATGATGATGACGTAAATAGTTTTTTGCATCAAGAAAAAAATGACGCAAAACTACCAAATTGTGGTCGCAAAAGAAAAACAATTGTTCATTGTCCCAATCTCACCTTTAGCGACGATAACTTGCGACCAATTTAAATTTGATGCAAAAAATATGTCTTAGCATCAATTTCTATAGGGACGGAAATGATATGGTTGCAAAAACCCTATAATCATATTGCATCGAAAATACTTGTCACTAAAACAATATGTATTGTCGTAATTTTACAATAATTATAATGTTGCGATGGATTCGAATCGCCACTTACAGAACGATGACGAGGCATATTTTTTGCATCTAGGAAAAATGACACAGAAGGATCAAATTGTGGACACAAAAGATGCAGAACTGTTCATTTTCCCGAAAATCATATTTAGTGATGGAAACTTGCAATATTGAGTGTAAGTTGGACACAAAAAATAAGTTTTAGCATCAATTTTTGTAGGGACTGAAATGAATTGGTTGCAAAAACCCTATATTCTTGTAGTGTCAATTATTCATATACTTATAATTTACAGTTCAGAGTACTCCCAACCATTAATTCTACCATTCAATCGCACCAACTAATCGCATGAATAAATTTGTACGTGATTAAAAAAAAAAACCGCCCAAAGTATAATAAGGAAGATCTGATCACTATGTAAGTATTAGTATCCAAGGACACGGAAAAGAAATTCAGTGACTAATATCTAACAATACGGATCTCTCAATATCGCCAAGCATAATATATATACGAAAAGTTCATTAAAATCGGATCACATATAAATTCTAGTCTTTTTTATAGAAGTAGTCATGATAAAGGCTAAAATTTCTTTTTTATTTTCTCTCTCTCTCTCTTTCACTGCACCGTCACTCTCTTTTTTCTTACAAATCCCACTTTTCTGTTTCTTTTGCTCTTTTAAAAACAAGACAAGCCTAGAAGATGAAAACGCCCTCCTAATTTTTGCTCTTGGTACCTCTTATTTGTGTCTTAATTTTCCATTATAAATAACGTGACTGTGGTATGAATTGAAAGATAAATGTCTGGTCTACACAAAAATTTTACGCAAAAAATTTACAAATTGACTTCATGACTAATATCATCTATTATATTGCAAAACTATATTTTTTTATGAAGTAGATCTGATAACGTTAAACCACATCAACGTGCAGACTTTTATCATGTATACGATTACCGTACAGACTTAGCAGTACTTCTCGTGAAAACATGTAGGAGGACTAATTTTTGGTGAGGTGAGTTTCTAATCATTCAAGAAAGTGTCCGACAATTGTTGTCAAGTAATTAATTGAGGGAAGAAAAATGAATACAAAAAGTAGTTGGATGAAACATCAAGCACTTAATTGAGAGAAGAAAAATGACACAATAATTAGTGTCCAAGAATTCCAACAGAAAGATGATCAGTCGAGATAATGTCGAGAAAAACACCTCAAACGTCAAGATATTAATTGTAAGTTTGAGAGATTTTTTTTCCTTTTCGTTTTTATTTCTATGTACTCATATTTTTTCAGTATAATTATGTAAAATCAGTGCATGGGAGAAGAAGACGAGATGGAGAATAATATTCAGATCGAGAGAAAGATCAAGAGGAAATGTTTTAGAGAGGACTGAAATCAGTTAATGGAAAGATGCACGTTGGGAACTAAACCCCGAAAAAAATCAAGAGATGTCTATCTATTGCTTAAGATTTGGTAATGACTAAAATTGATTGCGAATAGTCTTTTGGTTGCAATAAATTAGTCGTAAAAATCCGTTTTTATTGTAGAATGTTAGAGCCAAGTAATATTTATTATTGAGAGATGTCTAATAATGCTCAATGTAATTGGAAGTTCATGAATTCATAAAAATCATGAGACAGTTGTGAGAGGCATTCAATGGCGCTGGGAATGAGTAATTATTAGGTACTACTGGAATACGGATAAGTGCATGCAGTAGTACTTTTATTATCTTATCATAAAATGCCATGTTAATTCAACTATATACTTATATAAATAATTTTAATTACGTGTCATATTGTGAAAAGATGAGAGTAGACGTAACACATAATCCGAACTTTAGGATCGAGTATCTAATAATTTTCCTTTGGAAAGTACTCCTTGGAAGAACATGAAGCCAGTACTAAAACGTTGAACAAAGAAAGTTGTTGGATGAAAGACCAAGCACTTATTTGATCAGAGAAGAAAAATAAACACAACAAGAATACGAAATTTAGGTATTATTAGCAGTTTAAACTATTTTCAATATCAGGACAACAAGAAGGTCTCACTGTGTAAATATATATTAGTAGCCAAGGAAACGGAAAAGAAATTCACTGATTAATACTCTCGATCGTGATAATATATTAAAATCTTATATAAGAAATCTAAATATTGACAGGACTTGACATGATCCATCAAATTATAAAACTGTTTTTATTATAATCGAGCGGATATTTACTTTTATAGATGATTTTTTTTTCCGAATCAAATTAGATTCGAGTTTAACTGGAAGAGCACCGAATACGGACCGGATGATGAGTACAGCCCTACCCCCCCACCAGCACTTGATGGGAGTAACGTGTGTCAAGGTTTAGCTAGATATTAAAGTTTGAAATAGATATCAATCTGAATGTGTCCCCTGATATTTATTTCACGAAATTAATAATTGAGCTTATCTGCTTATGTGACAGTACTGAAATATGACTCGGCAAAACCGATTAAATTCGAGTGAATTATGAGAGACCCATCCTTCCCCATCCATCAACGATTCATATATGCATTCACATGCACCAATGTGAATACAAGAATGGAAATTTGGAATAAATAAATACAAAAATTATTTCTGTAATTAATTAATAATGTTCAATTCGTTCTCTAGTACTCTAAATTATCAATCATTTTGTAATAATAAGAGTTATTTACTCTCTATATAATATTTAATATGCATATCCATACATGTGCATCAAAGCTTTCACATGAACTGGAATTAGCACATGAAGCACAATTGAAGGACTAATGTTGTGAACTACGACAAAATAACAAAAACAAAATCATCCAAACTAGAAAAAAAATTATATAAAAAAAAAAAAAAACCTTAATATATAAAAGAATCCTGAAACCTATTTAAGAGAGAGAAAGAGAGAGAGAGAGCTTCTTTTTTTTGATAATAACAGATCACTTCCATTCATTAAAGAGGACATACAAAGTTGACTTATAAAATAAGTCAATTACAAACGTTAGTAGAATCTCAGTACACTTTCGTGACTAACATAGTCTAGTCCAGACGGCAAATCTCTCAAGACCTAAGTCTAAGAGATAGCACAACTCTATCTACGACAGAGGTCACAGTAAAACAAACTCCATATCCAACTAATCGGAATATGGAGACCAAACCCCACATCACCGCCTAAGCGGAGGGGGGAGCAACCTTCGGACCATAGTCCGAAGACATTACATTTTGGGTTTTTTCTTGGAAAATAGACAAAACAGAAAATAAAATACATAATAAAACACTGTAAAAAGGGAAAAGCAGTGCACAAAAAGGCTGCTGGAGGGAGAGTCGACCATCAAGCTAGGGAGATCCAGAGGCGTTAGTGCGGGAACAGCCGCGTGTAGCAGCGGCAGTGGGTTCCCTGGTGGCGCGTGAGAGCCACGCGCAGTCGACCTCCGAAAACTCCGACCCGCGCGTGCGGGCAACGCGCCACTCTGGTTGAGGCCGCATTCGGTGGTTTTGCTGATCAGCGGCTGGGCAACCTCCAGGTGGGGCGCGTGGTGGCTGTTGGGTGCCGGCGAGCCCCGAACGGCGAATCTCTCTTTATTAGCCTGAAAAAGAAAATACAAGAAAACTAGAAACCAGCGAGAGGGAGGGAGGGGGGTGAGGGGGAAGGAGCTAAGCTCCAACCCCCTCTGGGCGGAGGTCTGAAAGTAGAGGGAGTTTTAGAGAGAAGGGAGAGGTTTTAGAGAGAGGAAGGCTCGCATGCCTGGTCTTCAAAGAGAGAGAGAGAGAGAGAGAGAGCTGAATACAAGAATATTCCTGAAGGGTCATGAAACGCCATATTATAATGTTAGGACATACTCACCGAAGCATTAATTCTCGGTTTCAAAATAATTTTCTATTCGGGCTCCACACGTACGCGCGTTTTCATATTTTCATTATCATGGGAAAATTCAGACACAGAAAACCAGTCTATATATAATATATGTGTGTGTGTGAAATAATACCATTATAAAGATTAATATTTCTGTGTTTCGACGTCCTTTTATCTCTTGTGATTGTTTCAAAGAGAGTGCAAAATAATGGGTGGTAGTCACCTCCAGTTTTTGCTTCTACTCGGACTCTTATCGTATGGGTTTAGCTTGAACTTGCATGATTATGATGTCCGATGCAAAGAGGAAGAAAGCCAAGCACTCCTCCAATTCAAACAGCACCTTGTCGATGATTCCCATATGTTGTCTTCTTGGGATAGTCACGAAGATTGTTGCAAGTGGAACGGAATTCGCTGCAGTAACAAAACAGGTCGTGTCATCAAGGTTGATCTCCAGGTAGATTTGTCAGTTGAGCCAACTAAATATCTAGCAGGTGAGATAAGCTCTTCATTACTTGGATTGCAATATTTGACCTACCTGGACTTAAGTTTCAACGATTTTTCTGGGGAACCCTTTCCAAATTTCATTGCTTCTCTCAATAAATTACAACATCTCAATCTTTCAAGAACTTATATTGCTGGAACCATTCCACAACAACTAGGAAATCTCTCAGGCTTGATTTCTCTTGATCTAAGCGAGAATATGGATTTGATTGAGTTACATAATCTCGATTGGCTAATTCATCTTTCATCTTTAGCACACTTAGACATGAGCTTTGTAAACCTCAGCCAGGTACTCAATTGGCAAAATAAGGTTAGCATGCTCCCTACTTTGACAGACTTGAGTCTAAGTTCTTGCAGTCTCTCCACAACGATTCCTCCTTTTCTGTCCAATGCTAATTCGTCGTCGCAACTTCTATTCCTTGATCTCTCTTTCAATGATTATCTCAACTGCTCCATATTTCCTTGGTTGTTCAACTCCACTACAAGCCTTGTTGGTCTTGACCTCACTTATTCTGGGTTACTATGCTCCATTCCAGACACCTTTGGCAGCATGAATTCTCTTCGAAGTCTAGATCTTGATAGCAATAGTCTTGATGGCGGCATTCCAAAATCGATTTGGGATTTGTGCAACTTAAACTCATTGTCTCTCACTAGTAATAATCTCAGTGGACACCTTTATAATGGATTTATGAGTAATGTGTCTGGTTGTATGGGAAGCTCTTTGAAGGTTTTGCTATTAGACAAGAATAGATTCACAGGGCCATTGCCTGAGAGCATTGGAAACTTTTCCAATCTTGAGATTTTAAATTTACAATGGAACAAGTTCACGGGGCCATTGCCTAAGAGTATTGGAAACTTGTACAATCTCAAGGCTTTAAGCTTACAACAGAATAATTTCGCAGGGCCATTGCCTGAGAGTATTGGTAACTTATCTAATCTAGAGGTCTTGAACGCTGCTGACAATTCTCTTGAAGGGGTGATCTCTGAGGTTCATTTTTCAAATCTCTTCAAATTACGAAAATTATATTTAGGATCAAATTCTCTGAATTTAAGCCTCAACTACGATTGGGTTCCCCCTTTCCAACTGGATATTATGCTTTTGAGTTCTTGCACAATGGGACCAACTTTCCCAAAATGGCTTCGAAGTCAAAAGAATTTATCTAGGCTTGATATATCCCATGCCCAGATTTCTGATAGTGTCCCAGCTTGGTTTTGGGACTTCACTCCGGGGCTAGAGTCTTTATGTTTGTCTCACAACAAGTTGCATGGGGAATTGCCAGATTTATCATCATCCAGACAAGGTATTTATGGCAGAATAGATCTCAGCTCCAACATTTTTTAGGGTTCAATACCACATTTTAATTCAAATGTGACATTACTAGACCTATCGAACAATAGGTTTTCTGGGCCAATTTCCTTCTTATGTGATTCAGGTGTGATTTCATTGATCAGCTTAAACCTCTCAAACAATACACTGTCTGGAGAGCTTCCAGATTGCTGGATGAATTTTCAAGAGTTGGCTATTCTTGACTTGGCCAACAACAACTTCTCTGGGAAAATACCAACAATTTTCAAGAGTTGGCAATTCTGATGGGCTCCTTAGTCTCAGTTCAATTTTTACATTTAACCAACAATAGATTTGTTGGAAACTTTCCATTGTCCCTTCAGAATTGCAGCCTGTTGAAAACCATTCACGTGGGAGAAAATAATTTGTCAGGAAAGATACCTTCGTGGTTAGGTGATAGCTTACCCGATTTGGTTATTCTTATCCTACGATCAAATCAATTTAATGGAAGTTTGCCTTTAAACGTCATTTATCAAATATTCGACTCTTGGATCTTTCTTTGAACAAGATTGAGGGAACTATTCCTGAGTGTATCAACAATTTCACAGCAATGTCTCAGAAAGAGAGTTCAGGCGGCCTAATTGATTACTACGGGTTTCTTACGTATTTCAAGGATTATGCATCATTTGTATGGAAAGGAAAGGAGTATGTGTTCCAAACTTCATTGCTACTTACAAAGATTATTGATCTTTCAAACAATATATTACACGGAGAAGTTCCGGAAGGAATTACCAGTCTTACGGAGTTGGTTGCCTTAAATTTATCGAGGAACCATTTAACTGGATTAATAACTCCAAAGATCGGTCTACTGCAAAATTTGGAATCTCTTGATTTATCTAGAAACCAGCTTCGTGGTGAAATCCCAGCAAGTCTTTCCGACATCAGTTTTCTTAGTCATTTGGACTTGTCCAATAACAACTTATCGGGCAGGATACCAACAGGAACTCAACTCCAGTTACTCGATGCTTCTGCCTTTATCGGCAATCCTGAACTATGTGGCCCTCCACTTCCAAACAAGTGTCCAGAAGATTTTCATATTCCAGATTACACAAACAGTACCAGAGCTCACAAGACTGACGACATTCAGACAAATGATGAAGATGGTTTTATAACTCAAGGATTTTTTGTTGCTACAACCCTCGGATTTATTGTAGGGTTCTGGGGAGTGTGTTGCACTTTATTGCTAAACCTGAAGTACATAAAGATGCGTCTCGCTTCCAATGCTCGAGCGATGTTAAGATATATAAGCTCTGCATGACAGTAACTCGATCTATGCATGCGCACGTTACAAAGTTGGATCAAGAAACTTTATGGTAAGAATCCTCTCCCTATATATGATATTAATATAATCATGTTCAAACATTAGGTTATCTCAAGTATTTTAGTACCACACACAATATGAATATATATATATATGTATAGAAATGTAATAGTACGTACGAATTTAATTACCATATATAGTCATCTTAAATTCGCATCCATGCATTTCAATTTGAAGATATACTTAAAATTACTATAACTCATAGTTCGAGCTTTTACTTTTTGAAGAAGCAGCCAATGTAAATCATTTTATCTACATTTCTTCAAATTTTGAAGATGCATGAAGAAGTAGATGTCAGTGCAGTCTTCCTAATTTGGTTGGTCATTTCTCCCTCCATAACCCTCCCGGCCAAGACGCCTAGCTCTCACACTTCTGTAAAAAGTATTTCCATTTTCCAATATTACTACCATCTCCCAACAAACACTATAATACCGACATTAATTAGCATTCACAAT
This sequence comes from Pterocarya stenoptera, assembly GCA_003123785.1. Lineage (NCBI taxonomy): Eukaryota > Viridiplantae > Streptophyta > Magnoliopsida > Fagales > Juglandaceae > Pterocarya > Pterocarya stenoptera. The sequence goes on along the minus strand of QEOT01008984.1, from coordinate 498,140 downwards.
ATTTGGAGTTTAGAAGGGAATATTAGTTTTTGCCTATTATTTTGTTGAGTTTTGCATTCACAATTTCATGACTTGTCTCTAAAATTAGAGTATAATTATTTTAGTCCTCTCTTTCCATTTGTGCGGCCCTCGGTTTAATTTCTAATTACAAGTATTAATAGTGATGTTTCTATCAAACTAATACTAATTGATGTTTCTTAATTACCAGGGATCCAACAGGAGATGTTTCATCATTTCAATAAACTAGTAATTCTACTTTACTACATCAAGTCTTTGTGTTTGTTTTTCTTTATTGGACTAGCTTTAATTCAATATATTGTATCAAAAACAAAAACAAAAAAAAAATATTGTTAGTCATTAATGAAATTATTTGTAATTACTATTCAGAGCAAAATGATTCTCAATATTTGAATATATATATTGCTAGCAAAGATATACTTGAAAAAAACAGAGCAGGTTTATGATCAATGGCTATTGAAAAAAAAAACATGATACAGCAGCTGATAGTACCTTTGTTATGGAAATTTCTTCCAAACTTGGGTTGGAATGTATGAACCAAAATATAGAATAAAAAAGCAACTGATAGTACTTTTGTTATGGAAATTTCTTCCAAACTTAAAAACACCTGCTCATCGAAGAAAGGAGGCAGCAGCTAATGCTGAAAAAAAAAAAAAAAAAAACTCATGTTATTCCAACTTATCTACTCTTCAAAGAGAGTTTATTTGTTCAAGGTATAAACTAGTTAACTCTATCCATGTCCAAGTCTTTTTGCACCTAACTGCGGTAGGGAGAGGCTGGGTAGTGGTTTATGGTCACAGTCTGTGTCAAACCAAACACGACAAAGAGGCCAAGTAAAACAATATAACTTCAGAAGATAAAACCTCTTACAATCAACAAAAAAAATTGATAATTTTTAAGAACTAATATTGGAAGCAAAATGGAAGAATATTTGCTTTCTGACCATATTATGGATTGAGAACCAGCTCCAGTCTACACAGCAGCATCTATGAAATCCAATATATTCTGGACCATTTTCACCAACAACCAAATACTCTTGGAGCATTCAACTAAGACAACTAACTACTATAATTAACCATAAATTAGTACCCGCAGTACTGTGAGTGAGATCTCCTAATGTGCCATTTATTATATAAATACCAAGAACGTCTTTTAATGTATTATTATTCAAATGTTATGAAACATTTTCCAATGTTATGGCACGCAATAATAAGAGAATAAATATTATATGCAGTAGTAATACTAGGAATGAGAGGTTCATTGCTCAGTGCTACTTATAGAATGTTAATCATCCTCAACTAAAATGAAATTTCTTTTCTTGGTTTGTAAGCTTAAAAAGGTGATTTCTCTGGAGGGTCAGTCAACATTAAAAAGCAATAAGATGCTATTAAGGTGATTTTTGGCCACCCTGTCAAAATCAATTGGTCACTCAGTGATAAAAGGAAACAAAAGAACTCAGCTTTCCCATTAAAATGCAGACAATGTAAAAGAACACAATCTTTGAAAACAAAAAATAGAAAGCTTGATAACAAGGTTAAGTGATAATATGAACGTCGTTAAATTGTAAAAGCTACCAAAAGGCAAACCTCATACACCCATCATCAAAAGGAAAATAGAGTAATAAATCCTCCATCATGACATTATGCATTGCCATCCCTCAAGCCAACATCATCAGCATCAGTTTCCAGCTTTGCTGTATCAACAAGAGCATGCAGGTGAAAGTTTGAGTTACTATGTGCCACCATTTATTCTCCATTATGACTTCATGATTCTGAATGAACATGCTTTTCTTTTCCACATGGAAGATAACGAGGTAGGGGGATAGGAGGTGAAGATGGCACTCAAGCGCCATTGGAGACTTGAACCTCTGTTTAGACAAATGCCACTACACTCACCCTACCTTACCAGGTCAAAAACAACTACAGAAGGGCAGGCCTTTTCACTAATTATTATCAATGAGCATATCCTAAGCTGAGCAGTCTAAGAGCATCATGTACGTTCTACTAATAACCCACTACCACTAATGAAAGTTGTAATTTACACAATAATGCTCTGCCTATACATGCTGCAGATATTAATCCCAAGTACTCCGAGTGGTAAATCCCAAATCCAACAACCCTAACCCTAGCACCTCATAAAACCAAGCCACCAAATCAGATAAAACCAAGACAGATGCAAAAATGGACTACAACCATGGCCCCCTGTCCATCGATTCTTACAGTCAATCAGTGTTAACCGAAGAGAAAAACAGACGAAGGGGAGAGAAACACACAAAAGGATTGAGAGAAGAGTAGAGACGGAGGATACATAGACTCACCAACTAGGCGAGGTGGCGACCGGCGCGGCAGCAGGCGCATGAAGATGGCAAGAACGACAGGAAACTCAGAGAAGAGAAAAAGATTATCGAGCTGGAGAGAGAGAGAGAGAGAGAGCACATCGGGGTTGGGGGGAAACTGAGAAAAAGCAAGGGGAAAAGGTTTTAGGATAAAATTTAAACCAGGCTTTTTTCGGCGGTTTTATATCGCCCTAAAAAGACTAATGCATTTTGCAGCTGTTTTGTATGGCCGCCAAAACTAAAATAAGGAAACTGAGATATGTTTTGTTTGCGACGATCATGTAACCGCCACAAAATGTGTTATTATTTTCCATCTCTTACAAGCATGTGTTTTTGCAGTACAAAAACTCGCCGCAAAGACTCATATTTACGGCATTTTGCCTTTATCGCCGCAAGGAAAACTCATCTACAGTAAAGTTTATTTCTTTCGCTGGAAATGATTTTAGTCATAAACAGACTTAGATCATCACAAAAGAACAAAAATCGCCGCAACAAGTGTGGAAACTGTTCAGCCTAAAATAAAAACCAAAATTGCTACGACGACTTTGCTTTCGCTGCAATAAAGAAGTATTAGCAACAATTTCTTTTGCGGTAAATATAAAGTCATTGGAAACAGGAAATAGGCAATTTTCTTATAGTGACGTACATAGTTGGCATTTTAGATGTAATTCCTATCGTAATTTCTTTATTTTTGCTGAAAATGTTTAGAGGCTGATTACAACATCCTCAACATTACTAGCATCTTAAAGTGTCAAAATAACTCTACGGCCACACCTTCTCAAAATTTTTGTTATTCTTGTTCTCCATATTTGTGAATTGGTCATTATATTTGTTAGGGATAAAATTGACTGAGTCTAACCCATTGAAAGCCTTTCACTAATAATAAGGAAAGAGATAAGACAGGAAATAGATACGGTAAGCAAGAAATAAACCAAAAGAAGTTGACTCAGACTCTTAAAAGGAAAATGTCTCACAAGGCAAGTTTGACTCAATCACTCCAAGAAAGAAAATATATCTCTATAAAATAAGGAGATCCCTACAAATGAAGGGGACTCTCAACAATTTCTCTATACATAGAATCCACCACACACAGTGACTCCACATGATCTCTCTCAAGGGAGGCATTGTCTTCAATGTCTCGAAATCCTAAATTTCTCTATTGTATTGAGAGATTGTCAAATTGCCTATTATAGTGGATTTTACCCCCCAACAACCTTTGGACGTAGGCTTTTATGCCGAACTGTCACAAGTGCTTGGGCAAGGCCTTGAAGAGGTGGAGAGGGTTGTTGGGTTGCTGAGTTGTTGTATAAGGGAAGGAAGTAACGAGAATAACTGTCGTGAAAGGGTTAGTGAAATGGTGAGTTTTGCAGAAAAGGGGAAAAGCATTTTGTGTGTTGGGTTGTGCAATTTGGGTGAAAGAGTTAAATGAAACGGGTCATTTTGTAGTAAACTGTGTTGAGTTTGATTGTTTAAGTTTGCGTTTTGGATTTAACGATGTGTTTTGATATTCTGGAGTTCATTTCTGCTAGTTTATAAGTAGAGATGATGGTCCTTGGGAGTTTGAACAATTCTGAAGTTAGTTCTCTGAGTTTCTTGGAGGTTGAGGATTTTCAAAAAATATCAGTGCTTGAATGGAAATCAATCCCATATGATTTGTTGATCACTTATTTGCTAAGAGACTTGCAAAAAGTTAGTTGGGGTGTGATTAGTGAGAGATTGTGATTAATTTGTCCATTAAAATTAATTGATTTAGCAGGTTATATTTATCTCAAATGCTAAAATAAATATTCTTAAAAATGGTCTTAATATTTTGCAAAATGATTATTAGGCCCATTTACTTACTAATGTTGGGCCTTTTAGTAAAGCATACTAACCTGTTGAAATTAATCCATTACAGTACTTACTTATAAAATAAAAATAAAAATAAAAATAATCCATTACAGTACTCCTGGCCCAAGGCCGCACAATAGGCTCAAGCCCAAAATTGGCCCATGACTCTTACAAGGGACTTAAGCCTTGTACTGATCAGAAGGCAAAGAAGAGGGTTACGAAAAGAATCTAGAGACCCACGGGAGGAAAGAGACAGAACCCTTAAGGACATATCTGTGGACATCGAGGGATAATCACTTACAGGAGAGAGAAAGAGGCGATAGAGATGAAAATAAAAGGAGGAGAAAGGCCAAAGGAAGATTCATTCGTTTTTGTGGGAAGCATTAGGATTTTCTTTCATTGTTTTTTTTAATCTTTCACTGATAGTTGTTAGGGTTTTTATTATGCCTCGTGTTCATCATCAAAATGATGATGTGAGGCTAGATCTGAAACTTGGATTGCAAGGGAAGGTTTTTATTTCCTTTGATAATTGTTTGGTATCTATGATTTTCATATTATTCTTTTCATTATGTTGACAAACATGATTTGCATGTGAGTATTTGAGGAATTTCTTGTTCTTGATCTGTTGTAGACTCACGGCACAATAGAGCCTTGAATCAATAAAGGATTCCGCTTACCAAGAGCTAAGCACGATGTTGGATATTAATTTGATGAGGGATTTCAAATATTGGTGTGTAAATCTGAGCATGCATGCTTTATTCCAAAGTTATTGATTCCTTGATTGGGTTAGTAATATCGGATAGCACCTAGAAATCCAATCCTTTATTCGATTGAAATGAAACCCTAACCTACAGTCCAAGTGCTTGTTAAACTATTTCTTAGACCCTTTTCTTTGTTCAAAGCTTATTGCATCCTTTTTGTGTGAATCCACTTCGGTACATACGGTATTTGTAATTTTAGTGTCTAGGGGATTTTAATCTTATTGTTTTTTTCTTAATCTTCAAAATGAAACTGTCGAGCCCTCACTCTCAAGTCTCAGTACTCAACCGTCAGCCCTCCCCTTCTCCTCTCCAACAGCAACCACTCTCCACTCCACTCTCCAGTAGCAGTGGCATCAGCAGTAGTAGTGGCCCAACCTCCACATCCCTCCATCAAAAGGCGCATCCCACGCCCACGGACCCATAACAAAATTACTTCGATTTTCAGTAGTTTGAGGTATGATTTTCAGTAATCAGTTTAGTGAATTAAAGATTTTATGTATGAGAATTTTAGTGATTAGAATTTTATTATTTTGAATTTCATCAATATATAAATTAGGGATTTTAGGTATGAGAATTTTAGTGAAAACCGACCCCTTGTTATTTTACCAAGCTTGGAAACATGAAGAGATTTTACTTCGAATTTCATCAATATATAAATTATAACCTACAACAAATTGGAAATATATAGCTTTGTACTTCATGTGAATTGGTAGTGTGAACTATGAATTGGTGGTAGTGTCATAGAATTGGTAGTGTGAACTGTGAAGTTAGTGAAATTTGAAAATCATGTGAAGGCAGTTTGTAGAGCTGTAGGAATAAAGATAATGAAATAATTTGTGAGGTTAATGAGCGATCTAGATTTTTAGAGACTTAGACCTGTGATGTTTGCCACGTTGCAAACTAGTTGTTGTGTAATTGTGTTAATTTTTTTGTTTTTTGTTTGTTTTAATTGTTGCGTAATGACGTGGTATATATAATTTTTTACATGTTAGATGAATTCTTCGTTAAATTCAATTGATCTTGAGTCGAACTCCCAAATAATTAATTTGGAAGAGACCCAAACACCAAAACCCCCAAGTGCCCCTAGTAGTGGTAATTGTCCATTTTCTAAGAAACGGAAGTGGAATGATCCGTCAATTGTTTGGGACCATTTTACAAAAGTTGAGGGTTGTGCCGTAGATGATTCTAAGGCCAAGTGTAATTATTGTGGCAAGATGTATGCTTGCCACTTAAAGCCGAACGAAACTTCAACCATACAAACCCATCTGCCTTCATGTCCCAAAAATCCTTATAAACGTAAGCATTTGGATAAATATCAAACAACATTGACAGGTGAGGCATCCTCGGTGGGGTTTGGAGAGAGTAATAGTTTGTTAAGGAATCTTGTAATCTACAAATATAGTGAAGAGGCTGTAAGGTTGGCGCTTGCAAAGATGGTAATCATCGATAATTTAAGAAGATGGTTTGGTTGCTTGAACCTAGATTTAAAGTGCCATGCGAGTCATGGTTGCAAGAGATTGTATGAAATTATTTTCATCTAAAAAGGCCAAGCTTAAAAACTTGTTTAAAGATGGGGGAATGAGGATTTAATTAACTACCAATATGTGGACATCGGTACAAAAATCTTAATTATATGTGCCTAACTGCACATTTCATTGATAGTGATTGGAAATTGCAAAAGAAAATTATTAATTTGTGTTTAATCCCTAATCATCGAGAGGATACTATTGGGAACTATATTGAATCATGTCTCCTTCACATTGATAAAATATTTACTGTTACTGTTAATAATGCTAGCTCAAATGATACTGCAATTTCATATTTGAGACATTTTTTGAAGGGGAATATGTTGGGGGGAAAGTATATGCACATGAGATGTTGTACTCATATTTTTTAACCTTGTCGTGAATGGGGGTCTTAAGGAGTGTAATGACGCCATTTAGAAATGCGGTCAGATATATGTGCTCCTCCCCTGCAAGATTAGACAAGTTTAAGAGATGTGCATAAAAATAGAAAATTGATTGTAAAAAAAATATTGTCCCTTGATGTGCAAACCCGATGGAATTCAACTTACATGATGTTGGAAACGGCTGAGAAATTTGAGAAGGCTTTCAGGCGAATGGAGAGTGAGGACTACAATTTTGTCTCTTACTTTAAGGATGGACTCCTAGAGTTAACGAGTGGGAGATAATGCGGATTTTTGTGAAATTTTTAAAAATGTTTTATGATGCCACTTGTCTATTTTTTGGGTTTTTATATGTCATGGCAAATACCAGTTTTTTGGAGATTTGTATGCTCCAAAAAAAGTTGGTTAGGCTAAGTGAGAGTGGGAATAGTTGTTTGATGAACACGACCATAAGCATGAGAGTGAAATATGATAAGTATTAGAGTTTATTGGATAGGATGAACTTATTGTTGTTGATTGCAATTGTCCTTAATCCACGTAGTAAGTTAGGGCTTCTTACTTTCCAACTGAGAAAAATTCATGATGCGAGTCAAGCTGAAGAGTTGTTGTCGAGTGTGAGACAATTATTATCTAACATGTATGCGAAGTATAATGCTACGTTCAGTTCTACCTCGACTAGGAGAGAATATGTTCCCCCTCCAGCATCTGCACCCACAAATGATGGTGAAAACAATCATGAGTCACAACTTTTTTATGAGTGGTTGCTAGCATCGACTGTCTTTGGATCTACAACTACCAAAACAGAGATAGACCGGTATTTATCAGATAGTTGTGAGACATTTAGCCAATCTTTTGACTTGTTGAATTGGTGGAAAGTTAATGAGCCTAAGTATCCTATACTTGCGATAATTGCACGAGACGTGTTAGCCATGCTTAGTTCCACGGTTACATCAGAGTCAACATTTAGTACAGGAGGTCGTGTACTTGATTCTTTTTGAAGTTCGTTGGTTCGAGAACTGTTGAGGCACTTATTTGTACTCAGAATTGGTTGCGACATTTGTCAATGCCAATTGATATTCGAGAGTCCATGGATAATGTTGAGAGCTTTGTGGTAGAATCTGGTAATGTTTTTCTCATTCAATTTCCATATTCATTTACTTTTATAATTTAATTTAATTTTTTTTCATTATCCTAATTTATTAATATTGATTATTTGATGTTTTTCTATATAGAGTTAGGAGTATCGTTCATCACAACTATTGATGACTGAAGAGTTGAAAACTGCATTGGCCCTTGGGAATCTATTTGAAATCTTGAAGAATGAAGATTTGTGTGATTCTATTCAAGAACAATTGTTGTTTACTTGCTTAAGACAATTTGGCTTTGTTTGTAATGTGTATTAAACATCTAGTGAAGTTTTTTTAATTTATTTTTAGTTATCTAGAAATTAGTATATAAGATAATAAGACTATAAATTATAAGTAGAATAGTTATTAGTTACTAATAGTATAAATGATATTAAAATTAAATGAAATTGAATATTTAAAATTAATTTTAAAAATTCAGCAAAAAAAGTCTAAAATGTTGATGATCTTGAATAATAAATTGAGCCCAAAAAGAGGTTGAATTGGGCTTTAAAAATGTCTAAAATGAATAGCCCAAACCGATGGACCGTGAACCGGCCGACAATCGATCTGGCCAGTTTTACCCCCTTACACGGTCGGTTTCGATCGGTTTTCCATCCAAAAAATGATGTGTCGGTCGGTCTTGATTTTGTGCTAAAACCGAACATTATTTAATTTTGTTTTTCAATTGATATAGAATCATTATAAAGGACAAGAATTTCAATTTTCTATTTCAATTTTTCTTCCTAACGTGGATAGGATCAAGATTGTGGTGGCCTCAAGATGATTCATTAAACTGGACCATTATTCAGCATGGGCGTAATCCTTTTTTCTTACATTCTAGGCCCAAGGGCCAAGGATCACTATATTATGGACAATGACAGCCCTCCAACTAGTTTCCAACAGTTTACAATTAATTAGGTAATAAAATATATTTATAAAATTATAAGATGGTTTTCATATCACTTTTTACTTTTTATTTTTTTGCAATTTTTCATTCTATCGATCGATTGTCATTCGAGAAGGTATCCCACCATAAATAATTTCCTAATAACTCAAGTATTTCCAAATAATTTTGGTTCCCTTTGCCTGTAGATAGATAGGTTTGAAATTGAAGGCAATACTTGTAACTATTGCCAATATATATTAGAAGGGATAAAATATACTAAACTTAAAAGTAAGCTTACTAGCCCGGTCCAGGGGGAGAGGCCTCATGAAGCAAAAAAGTAAGAGAAGATAAGGAGAGAAAGAGAACGAAAAATTGGCGTGAGAAAAATAGTGTCAATAAAAAATAGGTGACATGACATAAAGGAGGCAGGATGTGAGATAAAATAAGGGAGGAAACATAGGACAAAACGGAGGAAATCGAAGACTTCATGAAGGTCCCACAATAATTTTCAAGTAAAGTTATTCAACTAATTATGTAGACCAAAAGAGTTTTATTTTATTTTTTTCTATTGATTATCATTCGAGAAGATGTCCCACTGTACTTCCACAACAATTTCCCAATTATAAGTAAGAGCGGTGCTACTCCCACCGCTGGGAGCCACCGCTCCCTATACCGTTAGTGTAAATTGAAGTGTTTATTTTTTTTGTATTTTTTTACATCTATTTTTTTAATACATTTAAATATTTTTTAAAAAATAAAAAAATTCATAATATTATTTAAAAACACTTACTTAATCATTAAGTAAAAAAAAATAATAAAAAAATTTTAAAAAGTCAAAACGGTAAAAACCAGCGGTAAAACCCAGCGGTAAGACTAGCATTTTTCTATAAGTAAAGCCTTTACAAATAACTTGCCTTATTCTAAATGTAAACTGCAGAAAAGACAACGGATATGGGCTGGAGTAGTGACCCTTGAATCAGATTGATAGATATGAAATTCAATGCCAATATAGTACTCTTTTTTTCTTTCATATTTAAAATCACATTTTAATCTCTAAATATGTTTTAATGAGCTTTTAACTCTATTGATTTAAAATTATCAGTCTAAACTCTTTGTATTGATTATCATTGACTGTACTTCCACAATGATTTCCCAATGTTTTTCTTTCATATTTAGACATTGTATTACTAAATTTGGTCACTAAGTATCTTAATTTATTGTATGGGAGCACAATGTTAATAACTAAAGTATCAGAAAAAGTGCCTAATTAATTTACAATAATGCAATGCATATTATTAATAACCTAAAATCTTTACAAATAACTAATTAAAATATATCCTACAATTAATGTAGTTCATTTTTTTCCAAAAAAAAAAAGTGTTTCCCATATTTTTTCTGATATAATTTATAAGACTTACGTGAATGATACGGTAGGGTAAACGGATGATGTGAGTGAACAGCATGAAAACGACACCAATTATATCAATGTGTCCCATTTTTTTCCAATATTAATTGGATCGAGTTCGATTAAATTCCAAAGTATTTGGCATGGAAATTGGACTCAGTCTAAACCCTTTTTAGACGCTGCATTAAATTCTCTGATCCTATAACTACTGGTTCACAAATTTTTTAGAATCTCAATTCCTACAAATTAATTATCTTCTATCTTTTTGGCACTTTTATATATTTTTATTTATTTATTTTTTCAAAGTCTACAAAAGAAGTTCTACCACGTGCATGCGACAACGAATGACATGAAAGGTATCTATTTTTTCGAGCAAAAACAAAATTTTCAAATAGAATTGATTGCATAAATTGGTCCCTATATGAATGGATGATGTGATTGTGGAGCATGAAAACGTGTAGAAGGGTTTAGATATAGATCAGGTTTGAACTACTATCTTATCTACTTGTTTTTTTTTAATAATTGACCTTGCGAATGTTACACGCAAATTGGATTGACTCGGATCAATCCAATTAAATTAGAGTCAACTTTTGCATAGATATGGACTCTCTTGAAATATGGTCCATTTTAAACGCTGTATTCTACTTCTTCTTTTTTGCGTTTTGAAAGATGCTTATGTACATGTTGGATTTATTTCAGCAAAATAAATCCAATAGTATTTATTATATAAAAAATATGTTGGCATATTCTAATAACAACTTGTTAGGCAAAATTCCAATTGGAGCTCGACTTCTAATTCTCAATGCTTTTGCCTTTAATTATGGGATGTCCTGAAATATCATTTTGTGGTTCTCCATTTTCAAACAAGTGTTTGAGTTATCTTCATAAAGTTCATAATTAATGACATTGGAGTCCTGAAGAGTCATAAGATTTAGACAAGGTAGATAATGATGATGGGATTACTTTGCTGCAAGCTGGCCTCATTAGTACTCATTTAGAAACAATACTTTTCTAGAAAAATATAATAAAAATATACAATTAGGTTCTTCTTACAATATAATCCTAAATGCAGCAAAATTTTTCAATTTTTCTTAAATTTAGAATCCCAAGATTTTGTTGTAAATTTTTGAAAAGCCAAAATGTATAGTATTAGTTAAATCACTGATCATAGTGTGCAATCTCTCAATATTCTTCTTGGTGTGCTCTTCAAGGCTTTCATATTTTGAGTCCTGTGCATGATTTTTCTTAATTTCTTCTTAACCTTTTTTTTTCTGTAATTGTATATTATATATATGTTGATCATATTTTTTTTTGCATTAAAGAGGTAAAAGTCTTATCTATATTTGGTTAGTATAAATGATTTATTCCAATAATCGACAAATATATGAATAAGTTTCTATATTTTGATCATTTTTATAATTCCTATATATAATTATATATAGAAAAATAATTCGGCTTATTTTAAACGCAATCTGACTCGATTGACCAAAAGGTGTTATTGTAATTTGTTTTTCTTTCTTTTCTATTAATTGTCTTTCGAGCAAGTGCATGAATGTCTAAATTTAATATATTTTAAAATATCGGTAAATAATAGTAAAATAATTTTTAAATAATAGTAAAACAGTTTGAATTGAGATATTTTATTAAATTTTAGAAAATGAGAGAAAAAATTAAATAAAATATTATAAAATTAAAAAAATTATTTAAATATAATTTTACGAATTTTATTTTAATAAAATAGTTGTATTGTTTTTTTTATTTTATTTAGAAGTTTGAAAAAATTTAATAATTATTTAATAATTAGATTTTGATCAAAAAGTTAAAATTTATAATTAAAAAATATTTATTTTTAATAATATTTAAAAATATCTCGTAATATTTGAAAATACCTCGTTGTACTGACAATGCCTTACTCTACAATTAAAAAAATATAAAATAAAATTACGGATTCAAAGTCGTGGCTGCCAACACGGATATGGAGTAGTACTGCCAATATAGTAATGCTTTTCTCCTTTACATTGAAAATCATATTTTAATCTCTAAATATTTAATTAGCTTTTATCTCAATTGATTAAAATAAAAGAAACCAAAAAACATAGTACACATGCACGATGATTAACAATTTTTGGAGACAATGTGACGAAGCAATGGAGCTCAAAAAATTAAGAATCCCTCATCAATTAAATTCCATGACAAATTATTAATTAAAACTGTATGCCTAATTGTAGAAACACCTATTTCTCTCTATAAAAGGCCTAGTAGGAAGAGTGTGATAACTCTTTATAAAGTCCAGGATGAGTTTGTTCTTAAGCCATGTGGGACTTCTCAACACGCCCTCTCACGTGTGGGCCGGTATTTCCAGTACCATCATCGTGGGTAGGTTGCAGGAGCCCATCATCAGTCATAGGTTAGCCTGCTCTGATACCATGTAGAAACACTCATTTCTCTCCATAAAAAGCCTAGGAAGAGGAGTAGGATAACGCTAATCGTTTATTATAAGGTTGGGAAATTCGAAATAATAAATACATTATTATTTTATGACTTTTACACAGCTTTTAATAAAATATTATTATTTCTTGAATTAAAAATTAAACAAAAAAAATATAAATTTAAAAGATAATATTCTTTAAAAATCAAAGCACGCACGAAAACCTACTGTAGTAGTAGTGTTTGGATATAAAAGCTTGTAACTCATAGCATCAGTGTGAAAGTTTTCCCTAGCATTTATTCCAAATAATTGACCTTAAGTTGAGGAGGATGGTGTGTTGTTCACTTCTTCTCTTATGGAGGATGGAGTTTTGATGCAGGTTATTTTTTTCTCTGTTTCATAAAGAAAATGATACTGGGTTTTTTTTTAGAATTTCTTGAAGTTTAGACAATACCCGTCATAAAGTTTTGTGTACGGAAAAGTTTACAGTACTGTAAACTTTTCCGTACAGATGCTAGTTTGACTTGTAATTTGAGTTACAGATGTAACTTACTTCATGAAATGAATTAAAATTTATTTCTCATAAAAAAAAAAAAAAAGTTACACCAAATTGACTTGATCAATCCAATTAAATTGAGTGAACTTTGCGTACTGTAATTGAAATCTGATAAAAAATCAACAACTCCTCTTAAAGAATTGTATGTTACATATTGCTGCATGTGAATGAGAGAGGCGTTTGAGCAAAACAAACTAAAAAGCTACTGATCCTTTCAATAATCTTGTTATATTCATTATCACAAATTTTGCAATACCATCATTGACTATTAAACCATATTGTCGGGAATCTCGTCACTTTATCTGTTAGCCTACATGTCTAATAATATTCTGCACAGATGTTCGAATTAAAATTAATATATCATTCCAATGTTATATTTAAAACGTTCGAACAAAATATACGTGCGAAAACATCCTTCTAACCATCCAAACCTAGCTATGTCGCTTCATGTTCGAACTACTAATAACTGACGTTCTAACATAAAATTTGAACATCAACTTTAAGACATTCGAACAAACACTAATTGCGAACATATCGGTCTAACATCCGAACATATATCTCTTCACGTCCGAACTATTGGTAACAGACGTTCGAATATAAATTCTAACGTTAGATTTTAAATGTTCAAACGAAAAAATCCGTGCGAACATATTTATTAACTATCTACACTAATATAATCTAATGTTAGAAAAATTATTTTTCAAATGTTAGTTGGTTGGGGTGACTTTCGAACGTATTCTTTTTCATTTGATTGTACTCTTAGTTACGTTAATTGACTGTCACAAATAGTCATCACGTTCGCACAAAAGAACGAACGGTAGACTATCAACCGTGATATGAGTAATGCTATGATAGGGTTGTATGGAGTTTTCTTAAGCTAGTCATAGAAAACTTGGGTTTGGGTAGAGATTAAAGGTGTAACCGGTCCAGTTCGGTCTGGTTTTAGACATATTTTAGAACCGAACCAGTATATACTGATTTTGAGATTTAAAGAACCGATACCACACCGGTTACACCCTTAAGTCGGTACTTCAAGTTTTGGTCCAGTTTTACTGGTATATTGTATAATGTATATAATATAGTATATATATATATTATAGTATATAATAATATAGTTGTAAGGAGATTTTCCCCACTTCTCAAAGCCCACTAGGCCTTGGCCCAATCCCAGGCCCGAGGGCCCCCAAGTCCGCATAGGGGATGGAACATTTACCAAGGAGGGACGCCGAATAGTCGACAGGACAGATCAGCCTGATAGTCTGCGGCCGCTTTTAGAACCCAGAGACTTGTACACAGCGCAACGGGATATGCGGAGGGCCCTCGATCCATCCGTATCAAATCATCTACGGCTCATATAGACCAGATGCGAAGTCAGGAAATCACACAACATTAATGGCACCTCTGCTGAGCTACACCGCATCAAAGAAGGTCTGACAACAGAAATAGAAATGAAGGCATGAACTTTGTGGAGACAAAGACGATTTGCACTCCTCCAACCCACGGTATAAATAGTTAGTTCCAGGTATGAAAAACGCTCTCTGATCCCTAGACTCTTTTACTTATTTACAAGTTTTCAAGAATATTTACTAACTTTGGCATCGGAGGTTACAAAGCCACCCTCTCCAAGTTGCACTACTCTCCATCTTTTGCAAGCCCATTTTCGAAAACCTGAGTTGTCGGACATTGGCCCAAAGGTGTGTGAAACACAACGTTAACAGTGGCGCCATCTGTGGGATCGCCACAGATCTTGTGTGTACTTCGTGTGCCTGAGATAACCCGTTCCAGGCGACTCAAAAACTTGTTGAAGCTACCAAAGGCATGGAAGTAAACCAGACAGTGAGCCAAGTACAATGGAGTGAAAATGTCGTAATGGAAGGAAGTCATACACGCGCTGGCAAAGCAATGCATCCAACAGAGGATGCCAACGCCTTGACGCTAGCTCCAGATTGCGCAAAGGTCATAAGTGAAGTGTGAGATGAGCATGAATTCCAGAAAGCAGAACCAATCGAACCACTGGAGCTTGTTACTCTTCACTCAGATCGGCCAGAAGCCAAGGTGGCAATTAGCAGCGAAATGAAGTCTGAAGCCCGAAGCACCATTCAGCAACTTCTTGTCGAGCACGAGGACGTGTTCGCTGGAGCCATGGGGATATGCCAGGAATAGTTCTCGAAATTATACAGCACAGCCTAAGTGTAGACCCAAAAGCTAAAGGAGTGAGGCAGAAGCGCCGAAGTGTCAGTGCAAAGAAGAATGCCACCATAGCAGAGACAGTGCACGTACTGCTGAGTGCAAATTCATTCGAGAAGCTCACTACCTTGAGTGGTTGTCTAATGTAGTGCTCGTAAAGAATCCGAGCTGCAAATGGAGAATGTGCGTTGACTTCACTGACCTCAACAAAGCTTGTCCGAAGGATAGCTTCCGGCTTCCTTACATCAACCTCATTGTCAACTTAACGGCGGGTCATCGCATGCTTAGCTTCATGGATGCCTACTCTGGGACCTTGAGTATAATCAAATCCGTATGAACCTTGTGGATGAAGAGAAAACTTCATTCATCAGTGATCGAGGCTTGTATTGTTATACGGGGATGCCCTTCAATCTTAAGAATGCGCGGGCCACCTACCAGTGGCTGGTCAACTGTATGTTCAAAGGCCAGATGGGAAGAAATATGGAGGTCTACGTCGATGACCTGTTGGTCAAAAGTAGAACCTTAGAACAACACTTGGACGACTTAAGGGAGGCTTTTACAATACTATGAGAGTACCAAATGAAGCTGAATCAGGCAAAATGAGCCTTTGGTGTCAGGTCGGGGAAGTTCTTAGGATTCATGGTGTCAGAGCGTAGTTTCGCGGCCAACCCGAGAAGGTGGAGTCCATCCTCAGCATGGCCCTACCTCGGAGCATAAATGAGGTACAAAGGCTAGCTAGGCGAATAGCTGCCCTCAACAGGTTTGTATCGAGATCAATCGATAATGCCTGCCTTTTTTTAAAGTCTTGCAAAAAGCGAAGGCATGGGCTAGAGAGTGCGACCAGGAGTTCAAAGCCCTCAAGAAATAGCTCACAAGTCCTCCGCTCCTCAGCTAACCTCGGTGCAGAGAAATGTTGACCATGTACTTAACGGTCTCCCTTCAGGCAGCTTCCTTAGCGTTGGTACGCGAGGAGGATGGGGTCCAAAGGCCGATTTACTACACTAGCTAGGCGTATCGGGGACCGAGGCTAGATACCCCTGCATAGAACAGTTGGCCTTTGCACTAGTAGTAACCGCGCAAGCTATGTTCGTACTTTCAAGCTCACCCAGTACGGGGTCTTCACGGAAACCCCTCTAAAGAAGCTGTTGCAACGACTGGATGCCTTAGGCCAGCTTATGAATTTGACAGTGGAGCTAAGTGAGTTTGACATTGACTACGTGCCACGAAACACCATGAAAGGGGCAAGTATTAGCAGATTTTGTCACTAAATTCACTGGCTTCCAGGTTTGTGACATTGACTTCTGTGACAAAAAATAAAGTAATGATAATGTTCTCATTTCCCGAATAGGACGAACTCTGTTACGCTAATAGAGGAAGACATGCAAAATTTCAAACTACCCAGACTATTTTACTTCTTCGGGGGCCGAGGAGACAAGTCGAGCTTAAGACCATCTTGACTCCCCGCGTTGGAGAGTGGGATCAGCCTCACGGCTACTCGAAGAGCGAAGCTAGGATAAGGAAGATATGGAAGACGCCCGCACCTCAAGCAAGGTCATGAAGGCTTGGAAAGATGGATACATAGTGAGGACCAACAAAAACAAAAACGGAGCGTAAGTCGGAAGACTGCTAGTAAACGGGGTCATCGAATATTGACCAAGCACTGGTGGGGTAAACCAGAAGAGGCGCTGTGCGGAAAACCCTCGCGGCCGAGCTCTACCTAGGTCAGCCCTCAAAAACAAAAAGAGAAGAAAAAATCAAGAAGAAAATAAGAACAGTGGAAAGAATGCGGAAAAAGCATAGCCGGATATAATCAACAGAAGGAAATTTTATTAATCACTAGGAGCTACAAGGAACAAGTTACATCATAAAGTTGTAGAGCTACAAGGATTAAGTTACAACATGAGACCCTATATTTTCATAAAAGAAGTTCCAGTGCCCGACCGTAGACCTAGACCATAAAGCGGCCAAGGATAATCCAAGAGGACCAGAAGACTGCACTGTTCTCGAACACATCTAAAACAAGATGAGCTGAAAATATCCAACAATAGGAGAAGCCCGGAACCATCCGCTGGCTGTGGAGAGGAAGAAGAAACTGTTGGAGGAAGTGAAGATGCGGGGTGGGAATGGCTTCGAAGGTGAGCCCTGTAAGTAAAATGATGAGAACGAGTGAGGCACAATAAGCAAAAGGGTGAGAACGAGAACAAGGAGTTTGGGACCCCAACAACGGAGGATTGGCAGAAGATCTGCCGGGAAAATCCGCCTTCAACAGGTGGGATATTTCCCTATAGGGCCATCACCAAGGCCGCTCGAGATCAGACTCTTCCTAAGGATGTCACGCTGCTGCAAAGACTCCTCGTGTGGGGAAAAATCCCCCACATTCATAACCCTGAGGTCGCACTGGGGATTCTGAAGAATATGAGTCTCCATCTGCTCTAAGCCTTCTTTGTAGCTGAAGTCCCATGCATCGTCATGGACACCACAAACATAAGACAGCTCCTCCCGTAGACCTTGTATGGTAGCTTTGCGGCCTTTAAGAACTAGCCTGGTTACTTACTGGGCGGCCTCCGCATCTTTCCTTCACTACCTCTCATCCTTCAGGGTTTTCCAACTCTCCATCGCTGACTCGTTAGTTTTTTGGACTTGAGTTCTGAGCCATTTGATCAACTGGCTGTCTGTGTCCAGCTGCTGATGCAACTCCCGGATATAGGCCTGCAGCTACTCAAGCTCCGATTGAGATTTGTCAATGGACTGTTGCAGCGCATCCCTCGCCTCGCAAGCAAGCGAGGCCTCAATGCGGAGCTAGCCGACTTCCCCTGGGATTTTATCAAGTCGGCAAGGGCTTCCTCGGTTGCCTCTCGCTCCATGGCCGCACAGTCCAAGGCCACCTGAGCCAGCGAACGAAGATTTTGGTTCTCGTTTCTCAACTTCGCTTGGTTGTCCACGATGAAGGCCGCCAGATGCTCCAATCCTTATAACCTAAAGTAAAGTCAAAACTGAAAAAAGGAACAAAGACAAGTTTGAGGAATTTGGAAGTAAAGTTTTATGCCTGGGAGTAGCCTCTGGAGTCTACCCTCCATCTCGCGAAGTGGGTCGGCGTGACTAGGCAAAGTGGTCATCCGAAGATCCGTCGGAACTTCTTCAATTACTTCCTTGCCCTCCCCTTCGTCGGGCACACCAGGCGCCATCGCTTCTTCGGCCGAAACATCAGTCTCCGCTGCCTCGACACCACCAAAGGGAGTGACCTCAATCATGGGGGCAACCTCAACAGCGACGCCTTGGATCGGCAATGCAACGCAAGGAGGACTCGCTATCGTCACCATCTTTTCTAAAGCACTTGGGGCTGCCGGGATAAAAAGCGCCATGACAGACAGCCCCTAGAGGGATGGGGATGTTATCAAAATCAAAACAGGCAGGTGAAATCCTTCGGGGTTTCTTTCCCCTTCCTTCTACCGAAGGGCTATGGGAGCGGCTACGAGGAAGGCGACGTGATCGGGTTTATGGGGATACTCACGTCAGAGCGCAAGTTTGTCGGAGGGGCCAGGTACAGGCGAAGGCTATCCTCTGTAAACAGAGCCTCTGGAGAAATGTCTTCCAGATGCACCTCCAGGGTTGGTTTGGGGGTTGGCTGTTTGTGTCCTTGTCCATGGTACCCCATATAGCATGTACATGAAACAGGAGTTTGAGGGTTTGCCCTGCCAGGAACTCCTACATTTTAGCAAAAATACAGCATGGGCAGTGAGGTAAACTATCAAGGAGATATCTGGGCTAAGATCAACTGGATGTTTTGAGAAGTACCTTGGATTACCATCGATGGATGGTAGAAACAAAACAATTGCTTTCAAATGAATTGTTGATAGAATTTGGGGAAAGCTTAACAGCTGAAATCAAGGTTTTTGTCACAAGTTGGAAAAGAAATCTTACTCAAAGCAGTCATTCAAGCTCTTCCAACTTATTGTATGGGCCTATTTCGATTACCGAAGACTCTTTGCTATAGATTAATCAAATGATCCAGAAATTTTTTTGTGGTCATTAGGACAATGATCATAAGATCCATTGGTTGAGTTGGAAAAGAATCTGCACTTCAAAAAGATCTGGAGGTTTGGGGTTTCGGGATTTGGAGGCTTTCAACACAGCTATGTTAGCAAAGAAATTATGGAGAATACTAAAATAACCTTCATCCTTATCTATTGAGATCCTTAAAGTTAGGTATTTTCCTAATTTATCCATTTTTTAGGCTGTGTTATCCAAAAATGCTTCCTATGCTTGGAAAGTATTTTTTCAACTAGGAACTTATGAATCCAAGTATGTGGTGGAGGGTTGGGAATGGTAATAGTATTTGAATATGGAAAGATAAATGGCTGCCAAAACCTATTACTTATAAGGTTCAATCCCAATTTATGTGCTTGGTGAATATGATTTGGGTTCAGTCCTTATTATTCTTGGTACAACTATTTGGAATAAATCTTTGGTGCAATATTTGTTTAGTGAAGATGAACCTGATATGATTCTTAATATGTGTATTAGTCCTCCATCAAAGGAAGATAGAATGGTATGGAGGTGTGCTGCAGGGGATCTATGTCCTATTTGTGAGACTTAAGTGAAAACTGTGACACATGTTCTTTGGGATTGTCTTTCTGCTAAGGATGTGCGGCTCTTTGTTGTAAAAAGCTTCAAAAGTGTAGTCTTTATGATCTTAGTTTTATGCACCAAGCTGTCAAAATGGCAGAGTACTTAGACAATGCAGATTTTGAATTATTCTTTGTTATTGCTAGATTCTTATGACTGAAACGTAATAAACTATTGTATAATGGTTTGTTCCAGCATCCCTCTCAACTATTTCAGATGGCTAATGTCTCTTTGGAAGAGTTTTAGCTAATTGTTCAATCTTCATTTCTAAGCACAATCCAAGAGCAAGTTCCTATTCAGGTTTGGCAGCCTTCATTTTCAGGTTTTATAAAAGCAAATTGGGATATTGGTATATATGGATTATCAAAGTAAGATGATGGGTATTGGAATTATTCTAAGGGATGAAAAGGGGAGTGTTATTGCTACAAAGCATATCTGTAAGTTTGGAAATCCAACACCTCAAGTTGCAGAGACTTTTGGAGCTCTTAACATGTTGCTTTTTGCATGAAGTTGGGATTTGACAAAGTGATTTTGTAGGGAGATGCAAAAAATGTTGTGAACTTTATTAAAGCTACTTCTGGTTTATATTCCTCTTGTAGTAATCTTATACAAGATGTTCTTGCTTTGCTGTCTGTCTTCTTGGATTAAGACTTTTGTTATGTTCTAAGAGATGTTAACCAGGTGGCTCATCTCTTAGCCAAAACTTAACCGGATTCTTTAATTTTCAACAAAAATTATTTAGTGACAGCTTGTCATGCTGTTTTATACTAGTAGCTAGTTAGTGATAAACACATGTCAAATACATACCATATATAAGCATTTTCAAACCTACAAATGTGTCCAGTAGCAAAAATTGTAGAGATAAATAAAAGAAAACATTATAGAAATTAAGTTACAAAAATAATGATAAAATGACTACAACTTAAAACTCAAGACAATTATATAGTTAAAAAGTACAAATTCGAAGAAATTAAAAATTAAACTTAAAGAATGAAAAAAATTATTATTAATAACCTAAATTATTTACAAATAACTAATTAAATTAATATAACCTACAATTAATGTAGTTCTTTTTTTTCCCAAGAAAAAAGTGTTTGAAGCCAAAATGTCCAAAATTTATAAGACGTAGGTGAATGATACGGTAGGGTAAACGGATCGTGATGTGAGTGAACAAGTTTACAAAAATATTTGGCGTGGAAATTGGACTATCAATCTAAACCCTTTTTAGAAGCTACATTAAATTCTCTGATCCTAAAACTACTGGTTCACAAAATTCCTACAAATTAATTATCTTCTATTATTTTGGCACTTTTAGATATTTTTATATTTTTATTTTTAAAAGTCTACAAAAGAAGTTCTACCACATGCAAGCGATGACGAATGACATGAAAGGTATCTATTTTTTCGAGAAAAAACAAAATTTTCAAATAGAATTGATTGCATATATTGGTCCCCTAGATGAATGGATGATGTGATTGGGGAGCATGAAAACCTGTAGAAGGGTTTAGATATAGATCAGGTTTGAACTACTGTTTTGATTTGGATTCTACCATTTTTTTTTTTTTTTTTTTTGTATTTTGAATGATGCTTATACACATGTTGGGTTTATTTTGTTGAAATAAATCCAACAATATTTATTATATAAATAATATGTTGGCATATTCTTATCAAAAAAAGAACAAGGACATGAGGTGCTTTCTTGTCTAATAATAAGGCAAATTTCTAATTGGAGCTCAACTTCAAATTCTCAATGCTTTCGCCTTTATGGGCAGTCCTTAAATATCATGTGGTTATCCATTTCCAAACAAGTGTTTGGGTGATCTTCATAAAGTTCATAATGCCATTGGACCGTTTATTACAATTTATGGTTAATTGGGAAATCTAAAATAATAAATACGTAATTATTGAATTCAAAATTAAATAAAATTTATATAAATTTAAAAGATAATGTTATTTAAAAATTAAATTAAAATTATAAAATAATTATGTCATATATCAATATTGTCAATCCAATGACTAAAACGGATGAAAACGTGTACTACCATTTTTTCCAACTAATTATTGACCGTTATATGTTACAGGCAATGACGACTCCTTATAAAGAGTTGTTACATATTGCTGCATATATGTGCATGAGGCTGAAAAGTAGTTATACTCCTTTAATCTTGTTAAGCCATATTAATTAATTTAATAATCTTGGGCAGTTGTCGGGAATTATCTCGTCATTTTAATAGTGATTTAATTGTTAGCCATATCATGTAAGTAGGTCCAAGGAGTTCATGCCCTACACGGTTTCAAACTACTTTATTTATGTTCCTGGACTTGCATTAAGTAGATATCAGAACTAGTATAAATATAAATCGATTAGTTCTCTTTGGGATATCAAAACCAACAGTACTTGCATTAAGATACAATATCTCTTGTCAGTGTTCCAAATAGAGAGTTAAACAATGAGAGCTTCTTATCTCCAATTTCTGCTTCTACTACTTGGACTCTTCTCTTGTCATGCAACAAAACTTGGATTTAGTTTTGATTTGCGTGATTCTAACAACATCTTGTAGATCGTTCCCATTGGCTGTCTTCTTGGGACAGCGGTGAAGATTGTTGCAAGTGGGAAGGAATTAAATGCAGCAACCGTACAGGTCATGTTGTTATGCTCGATCTCCGGGCAGATGATCATTGGTTCTATGGCACTGAATCTGCAACTAAATATCTAGAAGGTGAGATAAGCTCTTCATTACTTGGATTGCAGTATTTAACTTACCTGGACTTAAGTTTCAATAACTTTTCCGGCAAACCCTTCCACAATTTCTTTGGTTCACTCAATAGATTACAACATCTCAATCTTTCATATACCTTAATAGCCGGAACCATTCCACAACAGTTGGGAAACCTCTCGGGATTGATTTCTCTTGATCTCAGCTGGAATTATGTTTTGACGGAGGCACATAATCTTGATTGGTTAATTCATCTTTCATTTTTAACACACTTGGACCTAAACGGTGTTAACCTCAGCCAGGTAGTCAATTGGCCCAATAAGATTATGATGCTCCCTTCTTTGATACACTTGAGTCTCTCCAGTTGCAGTCTGATCTCCACAACAACCCCTTAATTGCTTTCCATCAATGCTAATTCCTCATCACAACTTCTATTTCTAGATCTTTCTTACAATTATAATCTGACGGAGACACATAATCTTGATTGGTTAATTCATCTTCCATCCTTAACACACTTGGACCTAAGCTGTATAAACCTCAGCCAGGTAGTCAATTGGCCCAATAAGGTTATGATGCTCCCTTCTTTGATACACTTGAGTCTAAGTGAGTGCAGTCTCTCCACAACGACTTCTCAATTGCTTTCCATCAATGTTAATTCCTCATCACAACTTCTATTTCTAGATCTTTCTTACAATTATCTCACCAGCTCAGTATTTCATTGGTTGTTCAATGCCACCATAAGTTCTCTTCGAATACTAAATCTTGCTGGAAATCAACTTGTTGGTGGCATTCCAAAATCTTTTTGGAATTTATGCGCCTTAGAGTCATTGTATCTTTGGAATAACAATCTCAGTGGAAGTCTTAACGAATTTATGAGTAATGTGTCAAGTTGCTGTGTGGACTCCTTGCAAAATTTTGACATAAGCTACAATAGATTCACAGGTCCATTGCCCGAGAGCATTGGAAACTTATCCAATCTTGAGATCTTGGATGTTGCTCAAAATTCCCTCACTGGGGTGATCACTGAAGCACATTTTTCCAATCTCATCAAATTGAAATATTTATCTTTATATTCCAACTCGGCCTTGATCTTGAGATTCAGCTACAATTGGGTTCCCCCATTCCAACTGGATGTTATTTCTTTGAGATCTTGCAAATTGGGATCAACTTTCCCAAAGTGGCTTCAAAGTAAAAAGAATTATGTTACGCTCGATATTTCTGATGCTGGAATTTCTGACATTATCCCTGCTTGGTTTTGGGACTTCCCTCCCATGTTATCCTCTTTATATATGCATAACAATCAGTTGCATGGGAACTTGCCAGACTTGTCATCATCCAAACTTGGTGAGTTTGCTATTATAGATTTTAGCGCCAATCGTTTTGATGGTTCAATACCACCTTTTCCATCGAATGTGTCAACACTAGACCTATCAAATAATAGGTTTTCTGGGCCAGTTTCCTTCCTATGTAAATTCAATACTCCAACGTTATTGGAATCTTTAAACCTCTCAAACAATACACTGTCTGGAGAGCTTCCAGATTGCTGGACGTATTTTCGTGACTTGGTTGTTCTTAATTTGGCCAACAACAATTTCGATGGGAAAATACCAGACTCAATGGGCTCTCTAGTCTCGATTCAAATTTTGCATTTAAGCAACAATGGATTCGTTGGAAATATGCTGATGTCCCTTCAGAATTGTAGCGAGCTGATAACCCTTGACTTGGGAGCAAATAACTTGTCCGGAATGGTACCTCCATGGATTGGTAATAGTCTGCCAAATTTGGTTATTCTTAACCTACGATCTAATCAGCTTTATGGAAGGTTGCCTTTAAGCCTATGCGGTCTATCATATATTCAAATCTTGGACCTTTCTTTGAACAAGATCCAGGGAACTATTCCAGAGTGTATCTACAATTTGACTGCAATGTCTCGTACACAGAGTATAATTTCAATGGTCATATACGCATATAATATGTCAAGAAGTGCTTATACAGACTATGCAACCTTGGTATGGAAAGGAAGAGAGCTTGTGTTCAAAAATTCCTTGAGACTTGTGATGATGATTGATCTTTCAAATAACAAATTACATGGTGAGATTCCAGAAGGAATTACTAACCTTACAGAACTAGTTGCCTTGAATTTATCGAGAAACAACTTATCTGGATTAATCACTTCGAAGATCGGTTTGTTGAGAAAGTTGGAGTTTCTTGATTTATCTAGAAACCAACTTTATGGTGAAATCCCAATGACCATTTCCAACTTAAATTTTCTTAGTCAATTGGACTTGTCCGCCAACAACTTATCAAGCAAAATCCCAATAGGAACTCAAATACAGAGCCTTGATGCTTCTGCATTTTTGGGAAATCCTAAACTATGTGGCTCTCCACTTCCAAACGAGTGTCTAGAAGATCTTCATCCAAATTACAATAACACTCGGGGCCACAAGAAGGAAAATGATGATGATGATGATGGATTTATAACTAAAGGATTTTATGTTGCTGCAAGTCTTGGATTCATTGTTGGGTTTTGGGGTGTGTGTTGCATTTCAATGCTAAACATACGATGGTATATAATGAAGCGTCTCACTTCCAATGCTCGAAGGATATTAGCATAGGCTACACGTGGCAGCAGCTCTATGTATGCTCAGTTTGCAGTAAAGTTCGACTTTAAGGTAAAAGTCTTCTTCTTGTATTTTATATTCATATTCATAAATTAGCTAGTGATATACTTCGCCACATATGGTATGAATTTATATATTACTATATATATATGCTATGTTATTATATTATAGTATGAATATATAATTGTAGCATGACGTTATAGCATGACTTAATTGCATCCCTTGAATTATTTGGGGTTAAAAATCTCATAAACCTTAGATTATATAGGAAATATTAGTTTTTACATATTGATCTTATGTCGAATTTGGCTTTAGTAAGTCGGTTCATGAGGTACAAAGTATATTTAATGGTTCATCGTCTCTTATGCAAAATTATTTTAGTCCCCTCTTTTTATTTGTCCCTTTTGGCTGTGTGGATGCTTATCATGATGAGCTGATTTTAATTTGTAGTTTAATTTTTTAATTTCCTTTTTAATATTAATGCTGTTTTACTATTCAAAACTAATATTTGTTCATTTACCAGCGATCCAGCTAGTAGGAGACAGCTACAGTTTGTTTTTATTTTTTAGTGGATCAGTTGTACTTTTCTATTGTTCAGTATATTGTAATTTGTATCGATCAAAAGACAATTATTGTATCTTAGACTAATTATTTCTAAGTATTTTCAATGGATAGCCACTTTTTATATTCTATAATTGATCAATCCTGCATGTTAGTTATGATTTGACACTTTGATTATAAAACACCACGTGGATTTTGTCAACATTCTTTCTCTATAGATATATATAATGGAATTGGACTATGATCAGTCTATCCCCAAAAATCTAACCCTGTTTTAAAGAAAGAAATAAAAAGTGAAGAGCATGATGATACCGATACAACACGATACTGATCAAATAATATTAAGTTAACCACTTAAAATGAACTTGTACATATCAATATATATCATGTGTAATTGAAGATGAAAAAAAACATATAAGATGAAAAACACTTCTTTTCAACTTCATAGACTGATCAAAGATTGTGGTGGCCTTAGCCCTTGGATCAAAAACTGGAAGTACCAGTATTCAGCACATGCCCCTGTTTTCCCACATTCAAGGCCCAAGACCTGGTTCATTTAAGAACCGGTTGTTAAAGGATATACCCAATTAATTCGGTTTATATAAATTAAACAAGCTAGTTCGGTTGACCAAACTTTGCTTTTCTCCTTCTATTGTTTGTCTTTCAAGAAAGTAGAAACTATGGACATGCTTAATTATGGAAAGTTCAGAGAATATTTGAGGAGATAGTCAGTTGGAGATTAGTGAGCATCACTCAACTGAGGAGGAGATAGTCAAGTGGAAACTCAATTGTATGAAGTGGTATCCTACCATCCCAATTAATTTCATACCCACACAAGAAAGTGGCAATGGCCGGCCTAATTGTGAGCAGAAGTGGAAGTATATGGATAAGGGTGGTTGGTCACACGAGAGACGTTAAGCAAGTCAGCTAATATGCCCGAAGTTACTCGAAATTGGATGTTACATAGGCTAACTCTAAATGAGTCGTCTTCCGAGATGACATGAATATTGGAGTAAAACTCTCGAACCATTTCCTAAGAAGTGGGGGGATGACCAGTGGTTAATGACACCCACCGACGAGGCTAAAAAATGTGAGGCACTATGGTGATGAAGCTCACTTAGAAAAATCTCACGCTCAACAATCGAAGTGCGATGAGAGAAGTTTTGAGCATAACGTTCCCTAGCCCAAGCATCATAGAATTGTGCTTGGGCAAGAGCGGGAGCATTTTTTCTGGGATGCACAATCTGAGACATGGTAGCACTCTATAGATAGTCCACACAATAATAAGCATTAGACACTATGTGCAAGAGTGACGTGAATGACCCAATGAATGCATGCAATATTTATGAGACCCAAGATGCCTAACATGCCTAAAATGAGATGTCTCATTTTGGATGCCTTAGATGAAATGATCTACATGCATGTACTAGTGAGAATACCATTTATGATCAATGCAAGTCCAATGCATGATGGTTAAACAAGAAAAAAAATATGTAAATGCAACAAAGTGCACCATTTAGGCATTTTATCGAGCACTTGGCTGGTGTGCATTCTTTGCCAAGGTGGGAGTTCAAACTCCATTCATGTTCCATGACCTTCCTAACTACAAACATCACTCAATAGTGATTGAGGTTCTTTAAAACACGAAAATGAGAGCCAAAATACCTCCCAAACTAAGATTATGGTGAACCATGTGATGAACAAAGTGTTATGTTCAATACACTTATCAACCTGAAACATTATGTTCAATGCACGGGGAACTCAAACAAATGGGGACCAAACATTATGGCGATGAACAAATATTATAGTGAACCACATGATGCTCAAATGGATGTAATGAAAATCAGTAAGGACCAAACATTTATCCTATGGAGACCCAATACCAAAATCCCTATATCAAAACAAAACTGATGGCTTGATAATTCACTTACCATGATTAAAAGAGGATTTGGAAGGAGGAATCAAATGGCCAAAGCACGGAGAGGTGAGAAATAGAGAGAAAAAGTCATGCAAGGGTAACTTTTGGGAGTGTTTTTGCGGAATGCTTGAGCGTCGCTGGGGAATTAGGTTTTTAAACATTCGCTCGAGCGAAGGTTAAATGCCTCGTGCAACCACTCGAGTGAGAGACACACGTCTCGAGTGGTGTGTCGAGTGAAGGATCGATTTGATGAGCAATAAACCGAGTATCACACAGTTTGACTCTAAACATTAGTGAAGTCAGTTTTAAATTGCAAAATAGACATCAGATGTAAAAGAGAATCATACTCACATAAATCACGCAGGTAGCAAATACAGAGTGTCACAAGTAATACGGACGTGCATGTTCAAGTAGTCCTTACTCAATCAAGAAGTTTTAGCCTGAGGACGTGAGTAGGGTTAGGATATAACAAGAAACCATTAATGCTTTGGAAGCTCTCTCAAGGTACTGGAAGTCAAACCTAATTCTCCTAGGACCTAAAAACTTTTGTTTGAGTTCTTGTATCAATAATAGCCAATGGGTAATACTGACCCCGTGTTTTTTTTATCCATCATCATTTTTCAGTTCTATTCTTTTCTCTTTTTTTTTTTCTTTTTAAACAGGAAGAAAAATAATGGCTTCATCTACCTCATGGTTAATTATGTATGCAAGTGGAGCTCCCCTACACCTCTAATTACCTCCCCAAAATTTCAAAAGGTGCCAAAACGTCAATTGACTAAGCAAGGTGTGTAATGTGTTATGCGCAAATTACAAATAACACTCATGTTGCAAACCTTTGTGACCTATATAGGCATATGATACCATTTTCAAAAGATACATGCACTTAGACTTTTCAAATTGTCAAACTAATGTCCTCTATCACATCCATGTGCACAACACTATGCATGACATTTTTTTTAAACATAATAACATGAAAATGCATAACAAAAATATATATATATATATATATGAGAATACCAAAGAAAAAAGAAAAAAAATACACAAAACAGAAACACAAAATATGTATCTAATGCATGCAATGCATGACTCTCAACCTTCAAGTCAACACACAAATACCAATAGCATTTCTAAGACATTCAAATTGAAGCCCATCCAAGGGTTGGTAAATAGATCAGGTAATTGGTGTTCAGTGGGAATGTACTCAAGAGACACAATGTGTGTTTTCACAAGTTCTCGAATAAGACGATACTTGATGTCTATGTGCTTGGTCCTAGAGTTTTGGACATGATTTTTTGAGATGTTTATAGCACAAGTATTATCACAATACACACTCATGACTCCTTCAATAATGCCATAGTCACTCAACATCTGCTTCATCCAAAGCAATTGTGTGCGGCAACTTCCGATAGCAATGTATTCGACCTCAATCGTAGACAAGAATATAGAGTTTTGCTTCTTTCTCATCCAAGCCACAAGATTAGTGCCTACATAAAAGCACCATCCAGAGGTACTTTTCCTATCATTTGCATTACTTGCCCAATCTATATCAGAATACCCAACAAGCTCAGTATTTGAGTCTTTAGAGTACTAGATACCATAATCAACTGTCCCATTTACATAGAAAAGTATGCACTTGACGGCTGTCAAATGGGAGTCTTTGGGATTGCCTTGAAATCTAGCACATACCTCAAAACAAAATGCAATGTCTAGTCTACTAGTAGTGAAATATAGTAGACTCCCAATCATACTTTTTTAGAGTGATTGTTCAACACTCTTGCCAGCCATATCAGCACTAAGCTTGACACATGTACTCATGGGGGTTCTGGTAGGACTCTTGCCATCTAACCCAAATCTTTTTATCAGACCTTTGCATATTTGGATTGAGATATAAACATCCTGTTGTCCAATTGTTTCACTTGGAGACTTAAGAAAAATGTTAGTTCACCTACCATGCTCATTTCAAATTCATTTTTCATTTATTCTGCAAATTCAAAAGCAAGTGCATCAATAGATTATCCAAACACGATATCATCCACATATATCTGAGCAACTCTTATATCATTTCCAATTTTTCTGATGAATAGTGTCATGTCAACATTGCCTCTCAAAAACCTTTGATCTGATAGGTATGTAGTCAGCCTCTTATACTAAGCCCGAGGAGCTTGTTTTAGACCATAGAAGATTTTCCTCAACCTATAGACATGTTTTGGATACTTTGGATCCTTAAAACCCTTTGGTTGCTCGACATATACTTCTTCTCGAAGGATCTCATTCAAGAATGCACTCTTGACATCTATTTGATCAAGCTTAAAACACATATGGTAGGTGATACTCAATAATATCCTGATTGACTCAAGTCTAGCAACCAGTGCAAATGTCTCATCGAAGACTATTCCTTCTACTTGAGCATATCCTTGAGCAACTAGTCTTGCCTTATTTCGCACAATGGTACCATTTTGATTAGACTTGTTTTTAAAAATCCACATGGTACCATCCACATTATAATTTCCAAGTCTAGGAACTAAGTACCAAACATCATTTATAACAAATTGATTTATTTATTCATGCATGGCATTTATCCAATTCTCATCACTCAGAGCTTCTTTTACTCTTTTCGGTTCAATCTGTAAAATGTAACTTGAGTGAGCCAATTGATTTATCACTTTCCTTTTTAACCTCATTCCTTCATTCAAATTACCAATGATGTTATCATGAGGATGATTTAACTTGACTCTTGAAGAGGGATCTTTAGGAGTACTGAATTTTTAGGTGCTGGATGTTTTGGAATTTTCATCAAACTCATGAGAATCAACATTTCTAGCCTCACCTGGTGCATTTACTTGCTCTTCCTTACTCGATGCCCCTCTAGGAGTATCATCTAAAACCACATTTATGGATTCCATAACAGTTTGAGTGCGTAGATTGTAAATCCTATATGCACAGCTATTTTTTGAATAACCAAGAAAAATTCCCTAATCACTCTTTTGGTCAAACTTAGCCATTTTTCCCTATTTATCAAAATGTAGCATCTACTTCCAAATACTCTGAAGTATCTTACATTTGGCTTCTTTCCTTTCTACAGTTCATGTGGTGTCTTGGATGTGCCAGGTCTAAGATAAACTCTATTCACAATGTGACATGCAGTGTTCACAGCTTCTCCCCAGAAATGAGTAGGTATGCTCTTACTATGCATCATGACTCGTATTATTTCTTGGATGACTTTGTTCTTCCTTTCGACCACTCCATTTCGCTGTGGAGTGATAGGTGCCGAGAATTCTTGACGAATACCCTCTTCATCACAGAATCTCTCAAAACTTGAATTTTCAAATTCCCTACCATGATCACTCCTAATTCTAGCTATGGGATTTCCCTGTTCATTTTGAAGTTTCTTACACAATGCTCTAACCAAGTCAAAAGCTTCACTCTTTTCTCTCAAGATTTCTACCCAAGAGTACCTGGTAAAATCATCTACCACCACCAATATGTATTTTTTTCCCCTAAACTTTCGGTCCTAGAGGGTCCCTTAAGATCAAGGTGTAATAACTCCAATGATCATTTGGTAAGGATGGCTATTGTGTTCTTGTGAGCTGCTCTGACTTGTTTTCCTAATTGACATGGCCCACAGACTGAAAACTCTACTTCACCCAGCTCAAGTAATCCTACAACCACTTCTTTGTTGGAGATCTTAGATAAGTCTCTATGATTGAAATGAAAAAGTCCTTGGTGCCAAAGATCAGTAGCATCGCTCTTAGTACTATTGTAACTGTACTGTGAACTAGGAACAATACCATAATAATTATCCAAAATTCTGACTCCCTTCATCACACAGTTCCCATCACTGTCAGACACAAGCCACATTTCTTTTGAAAAGTGAACTTAAACACCATTATCACACATTTGACAGATACTAAGTAGATTAGCTCTCAAGCCAGCAACAAACAAGACATCACACAAGACAGGTAACCCAGGAATTTCAATTTCACCTTTACCAATTGTATTAGCTTTACCACCGTCTCCAAATGTCACTGTTCCACATTTATAGTTTTCAACAATTTTAAAGCAAGTTCGATCACCAAACATATGTCAAGAACAACCGCTATCAAAGTTCCACAAAGAGGTGTCCCTAGTCTTTAGAGCAATGTCTGCCACATGACATGTGTTCCATTCTCCCATTTTGACCCACACTTTTCTTATTTTTAGAGAATTCACCTTATTAGCCCTCTTGCTTGTTGTCAATTGGTCTAACTTTACATTGATTATATCAGTTTGCTTGGTTAAGGTCATGACTTGACTCCATAAATTAAGTACATGCATGGGTTTCTTGCCTTTCTTAGAGAGGTGGGCAATTCTATTTTTAGAAGAAGTAGGAATAAACACTATTTTTCCTACATTAGCAAGCGACGCTTGAGAAGTAGAAGGTGCATGAAATCCTTCTTCAATATAGCCTACGCCACTCTTGTCACTAGATGACTTCCCTAGACCCAAGAATTTATCAAGTTCATGTGTGCCATTTGAAAATTTTTGTAGTTTTTGACAAGATCAATTCACTTTTCAAAATCTTGACTTTTTCTTCAAGAGAAATATTTTGGGTTTGTAATTGACCGACTAGACAAGAGAGAGAAAGAGGGAGCGTGGGGAAGGGAGGTTGGGATGGGGGAGGTCGCCAGAGGGAGGTGGAGCTGTTGGTGGCGGTAGTGAGGTCAGGCGGCGCATGGAAGCGTCGGGCTGGCTTGAGGGGCAGATCGAGTGAGAGGGAGAAGCAGCGTGCAGCGTAAGCTGAGGGAGAGGGAGGAGAGAGAGAGAGAGAGAGAGAGAGAGAAAAGGGAAAAGTGAGGGAGAAAGAAAGACGGCTGGGGTTTTAATCTAAAACCCTTCATCTTGGGGTCTACGAAACGATCTAATGATGGGCTTTAAATACTGATTTGAAAATGCGTAGACGTTAACTTAATTAAAAGCACTAAGAGGAATTAAGATAAAATATTATTTAAACTAAACTTTAGTTTATAAAATAATATTCCTTCATCATTAATAAAATGATGAAGTCTTATTATTTTATATTTAAGAGAATAAAATCATTAAATTAATTAAAGTTTTCAACATAATTTAAATCTCATAATATTTTAAATAACTGAAATCATTTAATAAAATGATTTCACACAATTATAATATTTTTGGAGCTCTTCAAAAATATTATAATTGTCTTATTTAAAATCAAGCATAGTCAAATAACAATGTGAATATCCCATTTAAAATACTCATAACTTTAAAACACTGAGCTAACTTTTAGAAATCACATAATATCTTTAAAACACGACATCGGGGTTCAGCACGCATAACAGGGCTTGCAGTCACTAGAGAGAAGGAGAGGACTATTACATCCTCTCCTCATAATAGATTCCATCCTCGAAATTTGCTTACGTCATAAAGAAGGAAGGAATGAGCGGGATGTTACACTTCCAGCCAAAGAACATTCTCACCAACTTATTTAGCAGTAGTTGACCTCAAGCACAATAAGATGGGGAAGAAAAAACTGAAGTATATGGAATGAAATATTTTTCTCCCTTTCTTAGCTCTTTATCTGCTCTGTATGTGTTGCCTTATGAAGGAACAAACAAGTTTCCTTTTATAGTCACAATGGAACACGATGCTAAAACCCTAGTCAAAGTCATATTTTTTTAATATTCGCTCGAGCGAGTGTCGAGCGCACGGTGTATCCGAGGTTCTTTCATGCCATGACTCGAGCGCATGTTGCACGAACTTTCTGTCTGAGTTACCACTTGAGCGTTATGTCAAGCAGGCAACGAGCGAATTCTCTGTATGAACTTCCATTCGAGCACTATGTCGAACGGGTGTCAAGCGAACTTTCTGTGTTAGCTTCACTCGAGCGAGTGTAGAGCGAAATCTTTGTATGAGCTTCCGCTTGAGCGCCAAGTCGAGCTAGTGTCGAGCAAAATCTCTGTATAGCTTCGCTCGAGCAAAGGATCAAGGGCAGGTAGAGCAAACTTTCTATATGAAGCTTAGCTCGAGTGATGTTAAGCTGGTTTCAATCCCTTTTCTTCAGCCACTCAACACTAAACAAGTTACAACACAATTTAACACAGCTTGTCACATGAATATGCCAACACACTCATTTTGAATTAAGAAAGTTGAAATAGATTTTTTTTTTTAAATTGAGGTTATTTTATTTAATTTTCAAAATCTAACAGTGTATAAAATAGAAGAAATTGATCCTCGCACTAATATTTACCGATTAATTTGAGGACTAAAATAAGTTGGAAGAAGTTGCAACGAGACTTCTAAATTGTTAGCAGTTGAATCGGTTTTGGAGAAGGTGTTGTTGATAAATTTAGTTATTGAGATATCTTTAAGTAAGAATCTACACATGCAATCGTGTTTTGCAGAGTTATTGAAAACCACTATTTATTGGATGTACAAACTTAGTAGCTTTCTGAACATATCACAAAGAAGTGCTTATAACTAAATTAGAATGCCATGCATATCATAACACTTACTAATAAAATCTATGGCAAAACAAACAGAATGTTAGAATGTCTATTGCTTCAAGATTTGAGAACGTTAATATGTAGAAGTAAAACATTGACTTGTGAACTTCTAATTGGCTGAGTGTGTGTTACTCATATATGTGCAATTAACCCAACATTAATTTAGATCCAAACCAATTAGCATCTACGACCCAACATGTACACTCCGTTAGGCAATTTACTTATGATGAGAATGCATGCCTAGTTTATGATGAGAAATAACCTTTCTCCAATGCATAACAATTCACTAAACTGAGAATGCCTATTCTTCAAAAATAAAAAAATAAAGATACTTATAGTGCCCACTAATTTTGTTAGCAAAAAAAGAAAAAGAAAAACTATATTCCAAGCTCCAAAATGTACAAAAAAAAGCAATATACTGAAACATTGTAGGGATATCGATGCTCTGTTACACCGCTGCTATGGAAGATGTAATCAACTAGGCTACTCTGACGAGAGATGTACTCGACAACGCTTCTCTAACGGGAATGTACTTGACTGCGCTGCTTCTACAAGAGATGTACTCTACCTCACTGCTCCGACAGGGGTTGTACTTGATCGCGGTGCTATAGGGGGAGTGATGCTCCACAGCACCGCTGCGGCAAGAGATGTACTCGACCACGCTACTCTGGCAGGAGATGTACTTGTCTGCAGGCTGCGAGAGGGAGCGATGCTTCACCTCACCGCTGCGGCAGGAGATGTACTCGACCACGCTACTCAGGCAGGAGATGTATTCGACCGCGCTACTCAGGCGGGAGATGTACTACACCCCACTGCTCCTACGAGAGACGTACAAGGCCGCGTTACTCTAACGGGAGATGTAATCGACCACTCTGTTGCAGGGGGAGTGATGCTCCACTACACTGCTACAGCGGGAGATACTTAACTGTGCTACTTAGACAAGACATGTACTCGACTGCACTACTGCAGAGGGAGAAGTACTCTACCACACTGCTCCTGCGGGAGACATACTCAACCACGTTGCTTCGACTAGAGATGTACTCGACCATGTTGCTATGGGTGGAACAAGAGATGTACTCGACTGCGCTTCTCTAACGAGAGCTGTACTTGACCACACTATTCCTACGAGAGACGTACTCTATGAGGGATGTACTCAATCGCATTGCTACGGAGGGAGTGATACTCCACCGCACTGAGTGGAAGGTGTATTCAACTCTACTCGATTGTGCTACTACGATAGGAGCTATACTCGATCGCACTACTCCTACGACAAACGTAGTAGATCTCATGGCTCCAACGAGAGATGTACGCGACCACTCTGCTGCAAGGGGAATGATGCTCCACAACGGGCGATTTACTCAATTGTGCTACTCCGGCAGGAAATGTACTAAATTGCGCTTCTCTAGCGAGAGATGTACTTGACCCCTCTACTCCTACAAGAGACGTACTCGACCGCACTACTCTAACAGAAGATGTACTCGATCGTGCTACTACGAGGGAGATGTACTCAACCATGCTGCTCTAGTGGGAGATGTCCTGTACCGCACTGTTTTAAGGGGAGCGATGCTCCACTGCACCGTTATAGCAATAGATGTACTTGACTGCGTTGCTCCGGCTGGAGATGTACTCGACCGCACTGCTACGAAGGAAAATGTACTTGATCACACTACTCTGGCGGGATATGTACTCGACTGTGCTGCTATGGGGGGACATGTACTCAACCACACTGTTGCGAAGGGAGCGATCGGAGGGGGAGATGAAGGGAGAAAAATCTCCTGTGATGTGAGGCGCCAGAGTGTTGAGGACCATGGAGGCGATGGGAGGTGAAGGAAATTTGAGTGATAGAAAGAAAAGATCAGGAGGGAGAAAAGAGAGAGGATCTAAAATCGATAAGGGAGAGAGAGAGAGATATATATATATATATAGAGAGAGAGAGAGAGTGAGAGTTTATGGTGTGAGGCGGAGGTGGAGGTGCTGGAAGATCACGGCAGCTGCAATGGCTGGTGAGGTCTGCTAGAGGGTCACAGGATGGGGGGGGAACGGCGCAGGTGGGGAAGGGGAGAGAGAGAGAGAGAGAGAGAGAGAGAGAGAGAGAGAAGGAATTAGGGTTTTTGGACAATTAATCTAGGCCTTAATCTTGGGGTTCGTAACTTAAATCTTAAATCTTAGGGTGGAGATTAAACATAGAGAAAAAAAAGAAAATAAACTAAACGAAAGAAAAGAAGTAGAGAAATGAAAACAACAAGGAATGAGACTATATTTACAATTCAACTTTGATTTATTGATCCAAAAATAATACTTCTCATCTTAAAATAAAATGATGAGTTTTCATAAATATTTCTTAAGAGAAATAAAATCATCTAAATAAACGGAGTATTTAACATAAAATAAAATTATGAATATCAAATAATATTCCTCAAGAAATAAAATCATTTAATTAAAATGATTTTCTAAAACTATATTATTTTTGGGGCTCCAAAATTAAGGAGGCTTACTTGAAAATTAGGGTTGGTCTAATAACACTAAAATACCCCATTAAAATAAGTTTTGGACTCATGTAAGCCCAAAATAATTTGCTCGATTTAAAAATCATCCTCTAAATTTAAAAACAAGATTCAAGATTTAAAATGTATAGGCAAGACTTGTGACCAATCAAGAGAAAATGAGTGGTTGGTCACAACATAGACCACATCAAGAACTTAACAAGAGCACCTAAGAACCCGGTAGAAAGGAAAATGACATAGAGACAACCTTTTGCCATCCTTACTAAATTCCTCCACACAGTTAAAGAAGTTAATACACGATCAAACTTATTCTCCAGGACATCCACTCTATCCTATGTAGTTTTATGGTTTGGAAATCCCATAATCCTCAAAGATGCCAAACGGAATAGGATCAACATTCCCTCTTCTTTATAGGCCTCAAGTGTTTCTTGTTCAACATCTTTAGGTCAGTTAGCTAGCCAAAGTGGATTTTCTTGCTTTCAAGATCTGTTCCTCTATTTAATATTGTTCCTCAATCTTTCGTGTGAGAGAACATATTGTGATTCAATAGTACAATATATATAGTCCTTCTACAGCTGCTTACACCGCATACCACTATTGACGTGTTTTTTTATTTTAATTCCTGCTAAACTAAAACTTGCTTTTTAGGTCTCCCATTTTGAAATTTGGATCGAATTTTCTCCACCCCCCCCCCGGGTGCCAGTGTTCTCCCCTTCATGAACGCTCCACCGCACGTCCTCCTCTTCTCTCTTACCGTCGACAAGCTGTTATTTATTCACCCTTACATATTATAAAAATTTCAGATTGTGTAGTGCAACTTTGTTCAAAACTCTCTCCAGGTACTGTCCAAATCTCTTTTCGTTATCTTCTGCTTCAAAGACATGTTCTTTTCTGAAAACTATGCCCCCAAAGATCATGTCTTTCATAAGCTTATGCTAGGTTTATCGGTAAAATCGAGATTTTTCAGATCTGTGAAATTGTTCTTGGTAGATACCTTTATTCGATTTTCTAGTTGTGGTATTTAATTTAGTTAAATTTCCTGCTGATGTTCTTGTTATATTTTTTGTTTTTGTGTTTGATTCTTTACGTATTTAAGGAGTCGACCAAGGGAAGGAAGTCTCAGGCGACGGGTTGCTGAGAGCCGGGTTCTCCATGTCATGTGTGCGGTGTAGAAAACTTGGACCAGATGCTGAGTAGAATTTCTCATATATATATCACTCCTACCAAAACATGGGTCTTCCAATAAGATAGAAATCTCCTTGAGTTCATGATCGAACTCCAAAGTATAGAATATAAGGTATATATGCACATAAAGTGAATTCTTTAATATTTATTAAATATTTGATACTATTCAAGAAATTCTTTGGAACAAATATAAACACTATGTGGTTCAATCATGTATTTATCTCTCTTCTACTCTAAGCCTTAAAGTTCGGCCAATAAACTCTAGGGAATTTACACAAGCAATGGATCTACACAAACATAATCCCTTCTTACATGTCAATGGGCTCTTAGGTTAGCATGGATAGAAGTTTTTGCTGATTTTCAAAATGATTTACAGCATGAAAGATTTCATTTTTATAGTTATATGATCGCTTCTCGATACACAAGACCCTATCACTTTTTTGTAAGAAGGTAGAGATTTTAATAGCCTATAAGATCTTTTAAAGAAAAAAATATATGTTTGATAAATTTATAAAAAAGTGTTTTAAGCACCTAAACAAGTTTAAAGTTCACTTAAAAAAAACACCAAGTTAAAACTTTTATTGAAAAGCTCCCTCAAATAATTGTGTATTTTTTAAAAAAAATACCGTAACTAACTTTAAAAGCATTTTAGATGCCTTTTTTTTTTTTTTTTTTAAATTTTAGATGCATGTTTACTAAATAGTAAATAGTTTTTAATTGTAGAGTTTTAAAATAAAGCTTTACAATTAAAGCACTACTATAAAAACTCTATTTCCTTCCGCAATCCCAAATTTAATTTACATTTTTTTCAAGTAATATGGAATCATTAAAAAGAGTAAGATCTTCATATTTCTATTTCAACTTTGTTTCTAAGCAACGTGGAATTATTATCACACTTATATTAACCATTTAAATAACAGCTAATTAAATAACAGCTAAATAACACGCATGACTAAGGTGAGGTTTGGATAGTGAGTTGAGATGAAATAAGTTAAGTCGAAAGTTGAATAAAATATTGTTAGAATATTATTTTTTAATATTATTATTGTTTTATGATTTGAAAAAGTCGAATTGTTTATTATATTTTATATAAAAATTTAAAAAATTTTGTAATGATACGGACCAGTATCATCGTGGGCGTAACTATTTTTTCTTACGTTCTAAGCCCAAGGGCCAAGCCCAAGGCTCATTATATTATTTGGGCTGAAGTCGATGATCGGCCTAGTTCTATACTTTCTCTTGTGAAAAATAAAGAGTTCTGGGTTTCAATTTATACAGGGTCGGAATAGACCCAACATGACCAAATTGCCTTACATATAACGTTTGTTTGCAAAAATGTAAATCCAATAGAAAAACACTACTCCCACCTATAAAACTTACTGATTGGGGTTTTTTTTTTAGTTAATGGTTAAGTATTTTTTAAAAAATTTATGATTTTTTTATATTTTTTCAAAATGTTTAGAGTGTTTAAAAAAATGTTTGAAAAACAAGCAAAAAAAAAAAAAAAAAAAAGACTTTGCTGTTGTTCGGTGAGGATTTTCGGTGGGTGTAGGCGTCATTCAAACCAAGTAACAAGATCTTTTTGAATTTTTAGCTCCATTTTAACTAGATTAATGTTCGATACAGCTTGAGTTATTCAATTTCTAGTTATCCAAGTTTCGCATAATCTACGTACAGTTTTCAAATTGGGACTGCCCACATTGGCCTGGACAGTTTTGTTCCTAAGAATAAAGCTGGTCTGCCCGCCCCAAATGTACCACCCAAGTGTACTGTTTGGGCAAAATGTTATTTATTTATTTATTTTTACGTAGTAATTAAAGAAGTGATTTTAAATGTATTGATGTCAGTGTTTTGAATTTTGTACCGTACCGGCTGATACGGCCAGTATTTTTCGTACCGGCCACCAGTCCGGTACAGGTACACTGCCTGTTTCGTACCGGCCGTACTGGTCAATATTTCAGTCTGTACCGGCCTGTGTACCGGCCGATATTTCGGCCCTTAATTTTTTTTTTTTTCATTTTTTCAAACTAGAAACTCATTTTTTGACCCCCAATTCAGACTAGGCTATTTATAATTTATATGTCTATGTATTTATGTATAATTTATTCATATAGAGACTATTATTTTGAAATATAATTTATATATATACATTTATATATATAATTTATTTATATATCGACTATCCCGAAACGGTACCGGTACCGAAATATTTCATTCCAGTGCCTTCACCTGTACGTCATCCGGTACGGTATTCAAAACATTGATTGATGTATTTTTTTTTATTTTTTAAATGTATTTAAATATGTTTAAAAAAATGAAAAAAAAAATTTACGCTAGACGGTACACCCAGCGGTCAAAATGGGGCGGCAAACTAACAGCATCCTTGTTCCTAAATATTTTTTAAAATTACAATAATATCCCTAAAACACTTCAGCTTGTATCTTCTGTCAAAAGCTGTTTTTCCTCTTAAATCCAGTTTTTTCCTCTAAAATCCACTAAAAATTTTCCCTCCCTCCTCTCTTCAGTTCATGTTCGACGAAGCAGTGGTGGTCGAGTCCTCCACCACCGTCACCCTTTTTCCACCACCTTCGACCTCTTCCACCATCGTCGGTTTTCTTGTAAATCTCTCTGGTGGGTCTTAGAGTTTCGTTTTGAGTATTCTCGGAATCATCTACTTTGCCGCCGTCGACTTGAGTTTCTCCTCCACTACTATCGGCATCGACTTCGATCATTCTCTCATTATCCTTGCATTACACGAGCACAAAGTTGCTGTGTTGTGGTATGTTTTTCCCTGACCTCAAAAAATCGTTGATAGTCGATGATTCTGAAGATTTTTTTTTTTTTTTTGCTATTTTTTGTCGGGTACCTAACAATTTTATTTGTTTACATTCTTATCACACCGACATTTGATTACGTCTCTTATTATACTGCATCATTTTTTATGCACTCTAGTTAAAAAACTTACAGCAATGATACTATCCATGAGAAACTAATCCAGATTCCAGAAAATAAAATAAGTCAGCAGAGAATACCAACAACAGGGAACTAGAAAAGCTGAAAACAATTTGTAATTATCAGTTAATAGCATTCTTGCGGTGGAAGTGGAACTAAAAGATTAAATGAAGGTGGGGTTGATTTGTATTTTTTCATTTTTATTTTGGCAAGGAATTTGATATGAATAATTGCAAGCAGAGTAGTATTTTTAGTTATATATAGAGATAGGCTTCACCAGTTGTGAGGAACCATATATTTTATTTATGGTAAATTTAAAACCTAGGTTCAACTAGTTCAGGATGGTGAATTTTATTGCTTACATTCCTCAAACCATATAATGGGGATTATTTTTTTCACAAATGCTGAACAAATAATTATATTTTTAGTCATGATTTTTACACAATTTTCTAAACTACTTGTAGGTGGACTTCCAATATCATGGCTCTCTCGAGGACTGATGATTGCTTTTGCATGATGCTCGTTGTTTATAATGAGATATGCATGGGTTTGACATAATCAGATTTGCATGATGGTCGAGAGATGAGAAGACTATGTAGACTGTTGTATTTTGACTACGTTAAAAGAATAGGACATAAACTATTTTGTAACTTCATCTATGTAACTCGATGGAATCATGAAGTGTATTGGTGTATTGTTGTAATTTGATGTATTTTGCAACTTGTTCGAGTAAACCATAATGGTCATTATAATTTTCACAATCTTGGTAGTATATGCTGGTTCCATTTTTTTCATGTTCCATTTGCCATCATTGATATTCTGTGAGTATTGAAAATATAACAATACGAATCGTTGAAAAGATAACAACACTTCATAATATATTAAATAAATATTACATGTCTGAGAGTTTGGTACACAGTTGGTGCACTTTTACAACCTTAAGAAAGTTACATAATTTGGTACACTTTTAAACCTATTACAACCTTAGTAATTAGTATTGACCTTATTGTACTTCGGACAAGAAATGAAAGGTCTTCTTGGATTTCTTGGGGTGTTCAAGAATTTGAAACGTGCCATCAACCTGCATGAACATTTTGGACCATAATTCAATGAACGATCAACCAAAAAAGACGAAGAATGCGATGAAGACATTGCATAACAGCAACATGACCACCCTTGAGGCAAACAAAGAGGTTGCTGCAACATAACAAAGAATTCATGTATATATAATATATATGGAAAAAAGATCTTAGAATGCTTAGAATGCTCATTTCACTCCCAACAATCATCATGTTACTAATTAGCTTAATCCTAGCTAGCTAGCGCACATGAACAATCATCATGTTCAAAGCATCTTCTTTTTTTTTCCCCAATCCAATAATGCAATAATAGTGAAGTACATATATGCTATATTAATGATATGAACTGGGATCAGTACAAGGATAGGGCTACCTTCTCTCTACCTTCTGGTGGAGATCAAAGTAAGCCAACCTTTAGCACTACAGGTTCTTCAATGCCAATTGACAATAACAGGCACTATTTGAAAACCCATCATGACAGTTCAGGAATGTACAGCACTGGGAATAACAACTGGTTGTCCATGACTACAAGCTCATCTCCTTGGGTAAGCTGATTTCAAGAAAATATAGGCTGCAAAGATGCAGAGAGATATGTATAAGATAGATAAAACAAGGGCAAAAGAGCTGGGTGAAACTAATCGATACTCCTTAGTGTTTGATTTCATAGTTTAATATGTAACTTTGATGCCACCAGTTCTAGAATGTCAGATAGCAAGAGCTAACTCAAAGAGAATTGTACACAAACAACATATAAAGAGCTGTATTTTTCTTTAGTCCTATGGAAGACAACTACTTTCATTCCCTTTAAACAACCGCAATGCAAAAGCCGACGGCAGCACATTCCCAAGATAATTTAAGGTAGTATATTAGTAATTTATTTTTCTCTATTCTTTTTTTCTCTCGTTCTTATTTTGGTGATGGGGTAGGATTATGCCAATGAGATGGAATTTCTGAATTGGCTTCCAATTGGCTTCTGAGATGGAATTTCTTCGCCATTAATTCTATTAATGTTGAAATAAAAGTTTCATGAGCTGATGAAAAAAATGTGTATTTAATCATTTAATTAATATTCTAATAACTACCTTGCAGACATAAAGTCAATTTGCTCAATTTTCTAGTAAGGATTCCAACTTGAATGAAACTTGACAAAGATTGACGAATTTTCTGGGCTGCAATTTTCTAGTAAGGATTCCAATTTTCTAACATTTTATTACTTTGATCCCAAAAAAGAAGTCCCCTCTTTGAGTTGCTGATTATAGACCGATAAGTTTGGGTAACGTGGCCTAGAAGTTAATTGCTAAAGTTGTTGCAAATAGGCTGAAATTGGTTTTATCTAGTATTATTGGGGAGAGTCAAAGTGCATTTGTGCCAAGGTGGTTAATTACTGATAATGTTCTTATAGCTTATGAGTTAATCCATTATTTGAGGCTTAAGAAAAAAGGGAAAAAGGGGTTTATGTCTTTGAAATTGGATATGAGTAAAGCGTATGATAGGGTGGAGTAGGGGTTCCTGAAATCTATCATGGAGGTGATGGGGTTCAATCAAGGGTTGTTAAGATGGTCATGCTGTGTGTTAGTTCCGTGTCTTTGTCTGTGCTTATTAATGGTGAGCCTAAGGGTCCTATTTTGCCATCTAGAGGACTTAGACAAGGGGACTCATTATCTCCTTATCTATTTCTTCTGTGTACTGAGGGGCTTACAACTTTATTGAAAGAAGCTAGGCTGAGAAAGCATATTTTAGGAATAAAAATCTGTAGAAGGGCTTCGAATATTACTCCTCTGCTTTTTGCAGATGATAGCTTGGTTTTTTGTAAGGCCGAGCTAGAGGAAAATAGGAGGGTTCAAGCACTCCAGGAAAAGTATGAAGCTGTCTCGGGTCAACATATTAACCGTGAAAAACAGCCATGGTTTTTAGTGATATACAGCAGTATGAGAAATACCTTGGCCTACCACCAATCGTAGGTAGATCTAGAGCTCATGCGTTTCACTCTATTAAACAAAGAGTATGGCAAAAGTTGCAAACTTGGAAGGAAAAGTTGCCATCACAAGGGGGCAAGGAAGTTTTGCTTAAGGTTGTTGTCCTTTCTATACCTTCCTATTCCATGGGTTGTTTTCTTCTCCCTTCAAGCTTGTGTGATGATTTAGAGGGTATGATGGCTCAGTTTTGGTGGGGGCAAAAGGAAAATGAGAGGAAAATACATTGGCTAAGTTGGAACAAAATGTGTGTTTGAAAGTCGTGGGGAGGATTGGGTTTTAAGAAGTTAAGTCTTTAATTTGGCTATGCTAGCTAAACAAGGGTGGAGATTAATTCAAGATGAGTCTTCTTTACTTCATAGGTTGCTTAAACCTAAGTATTTTTCGGGCTCAAATTTTGTGGAAGCTGGGTTGGCAGGTCTCCCTCTTTTACTTGGAGAGGGATTTGGGAGTCAAAAGAATGGGTAATGGATGGG
Organism: Pterocarya stenoptera; assembly: GCA_003123785.1. NCBI lineage: Eukaryota > Viridiplantae > Streptophyta > Magnoliopsida > Fagales > Juglandaceae > Pterocarya > Pterocarya stenoptera. The sequence goes on along the minus strand of QEOT01008984.1, from coordinate 453,586 downwards.
TGTAGATGGAGGATAGGGGATGGAACTTCTGTTAACATTTGGCTTGATAGATGGATTCCGAGTCATAATTCTCTGGTGAAGGAAGGGATTGTGGGTAGTGAAGGAAATAGGCTGGATTGTGTGAGTTCACTCTTTTGTGAGACGCCTAGATCCTGGAATGTGGAAAGACTTAGAGCTCTCTTTAATCCAAGTATTGTGGTGGACATTCTGAAAACACCTCTATGTGCTAGGAATAGTGCAGATAAGAGAGTTTGGGGCTATGAAAGAAATGGTTTGTTCAATGTTAGAAGCTGTTATCGCTTTATTCTGGATCAGCAGGGTTCCCAAGAAGCCGAGTCTTCTTTTGCAAGTGTTCAAAGAGTGGTTTGGAAATATATTTGGAAGATGCTAGTTCCTAATAAGATCAAAATATTTGCTTGGGGTGCTTGTAAGGATGGATTGCCTACAAAGGCAAATCTATTATTAAAGCATGTTCCAAATGATGGAATTTGTAGTTTGTGTAATGATGGAGAAGAAGGAACTTTTCATGCATTGGTCGGCTACAAGCTGCTTCAGAAAACATGGAAGGATTATCTACCTGTACTAGCCATTGACAATGTTGTTACTATTTTTGAGATGGCTTTTAAGTTCTGCAATACTAAGCAATGTGATAGTTTATCTATTTTCTTTGTTTTGGCCTGGGGGTTTTGGTACTGGGGGAATAAGCTTTTTCATGATCAGATTCTCATTTCTCCCTACCAAGCGGCTGAACATGCAATTTCAATATTTAAAAGTTTTAAAGATGTTCCTAAGCAAACCAGGTTGCAAGTGCAAGCATTTTATAAGTGGAAGGCCCGGCAACCAGAAATTCTGAAGTTAAACATTGATGGAGCAGTTTTTTCATAGCTTGGAAAAACAGGGACTGGTGCAATATTGTGGGATAGTAGGGGCAGAGTTTTATTGGCTGCAACCACATCAGAAATTGCTGTTGATGAACCTGAGCACATTGAGCTGTTAGCTCTTCTACATGGCCTTCAATTCTGTGCAGGAATGGGAATACACAAGCTTCATGTGGAAAATGATTGCCTACTAGTGATTGAGGCGCTGCAACAAAACAGTATGACAAACTCAATGTTTGGTGGCCTTTATTCTGAGATTAAGCAGCTTTCATCTTGTTTTGGGGATTGTTTTTTTACTCATGTCTATAGGGAAGTCAATTTGGCTGCACATTCTCTTGCTCAGTATGCAATAAATGTTGAGAATATCAACATGTGGTGGGATTGTATTCCAGACTTTTTATCTCAAATCTTGTGGTTTGATTTATGTAACGCCCCGGTCCCGAGGGTCTGGAGAGTTAACTCATGTTACCCGATAATCAACTCCAACATGGCTAATATACTTCTAAAAGTTCCAAATCAAACGTAAACACTTCAAATCTAATTAACCACACCAATCCATGTATCAAACCCTCGATACAGTGACCCCCAAAAAAAATATCGAATTCCCTACATGACACTTAAACCCACATTTCAACAATATAATTATAAACTCCAAATTCCTAAAATTATAAAGGAATTTTGTTTCGGACTAATTCTCTCAATATGATTAATTCTTCAAAAACACCAAGACATCATAACACAATGAAATTTCTTGACAAAGATCGCCAATACTCTTCGAAGGCTTTCTATTCTTAATCCACTACTCTTACGTCATCTCACCCAGTGCTTCATAGTCTTGATCGTTAGCTGAAAAGTCCAAAATCATCTGAAAATATTATGAAGATAAGGGGGTGAGTTATCAACAACTCAGTAAGCAGAGAACATATACTAGTATGTAAACATGAGCATTTTCAGAAAGTCCAAAATGCAAAAACAAAACATTTCATTTTCATATGCACATCTCAAAATGTATTATCAGAAAATGAGAGCGACTTTTCAACCTTTTCATATTCATAAACCCTTTGGCATAACATAACTGAACATCTTCATCTTATCATATCATGTCATATCATATACCATGTTTAACCCCCGTGGTAGGGTTGTGCTATCCCTGGTGGCCAAACCAGGCAGAAACAGAATGTGAATCTTCCCCTTATCATTCTCGGAGCCCCAAGTGTGCACATAGGAAAGACCACGCAGAAAACCACTTTGTTTCCAAAGTGGGTGCACCAGAAACAGAGAAGTTGGTACCAACCCAAACAGAGGCCACAGTTTTACACCCGTGGTAAGGTCAGAACAGAACAGAAACAGAATGTCATGCCAGAGGTTTCAGAAATCACATCATATCGTATCAGAGTACAGAACATTTTCAGAACAGAATCAGGTCACAAGAATATCATTTATGCACAAAATTTCATGTTCGCTCTCTTTTGCACAGTTCAGAAACAAAATGCCAAAAAATAAGCTCATGTCTACACCAGTCATGACAAAAATGCTTTTCTCTTTCATCAGAGTTCAATGAGTATTGGAGAACAAATAACTGAGGTTATTTTCACATTTCTTTTCAAAAACAAATATATCATGCACATTTTCATAAATCAACCTCAATCCCTTTTTCTTTTTATGCAAAGTCTAGCATAGGAACCCCGCTTACCTGGACTTCTTAGCTTTTCCAAAAATTTCCTCAACAATGCCGAACAAAATTAATCATCACCTATAAGATAATCACGTAATTCCCGTAAATTTCCATTCAACCACATATTTCGATATTTAAACCTATAATGCTAAAATGACCTATTTTAAATCCTCAAAACCTAAAATTCTCATAATTCCTAAAATACCATCACTTTCTAAAACCATCAATATCCACTTAATCGAATTCGTACTGAATAAGAAATTTAATCGAACAAGTATTAAGATAATAACTGAACTCAATAAAAAGGTAATATTTAAAATATCTAAAAATTAATAGAATACTTTGACTACTTTAAAAAAAATATTATAAAATAAGCCATGAAAAACTCCTCTAAAGAAAATAGGTTTACTTCCTTTAGTTAACAATATTATTAAAATATTATCTACACAAAAAGATAATATTTTAAGAGACTTCAAACAACACCCATTGAAACATAACCCAAAAAGAGCTCTCATCCGAAAACATATAACTAGAAAAAAAATACACTAAGGGGTAACACAATAATGGCACTTCTTCTATTAGGTTAACATTGTTACATATATAAATATATATATATATATTTATATATGTATAACTAAGAACATGAAAGCCAGACGAACACATACACGAACATAAAACATGTATGCGGTGGCAGGGGCTTACCAAAGAGAAACCGAGGCACACGTGACGGGTAAGGCGCGACGGGGCTGGCTGGAGGGACTGTGGTGGCGCGGCTGAAGAGCAGGAGTGCGGCGGAGATGCCGTCGAGCTGGGCTGAGCACGAGAGAAGGAGAGGGAGAGGTGAGCGCGAGAGGGGGCGGAGAGAAAGGAGGGAGTAACCGAGAGAGGTACTCACCGAGAGGGGCTGCTACGGGCTGAGGTGGCCTGTGGGTGTTCGACGGCCTTTTCCGTGCGGGTGGCGACGGCTTGGAGTGGCTGGTGCCAAGACTTGGGAGAGATCTTCCTTGCTCTGTTTTCGGTAGAGAAAAACAGAGTACTTGACTTGGCCAAAAACCGTGGGTTGCCGTTTCCCGTGGCTGTGGAACGCGGTTTCGGCAGTTGGTCTAAGCGGATGTATACGAGGGGGTGCAGTGGTGAAGCGGCAGTACGGTCGACGGAGGGCTGGGCTGGGAACTCCACATGGGGGTAGCCGGAGCGACTGTTTTCGCTTGGTGTAGGGTGGCACAATTTCATGTGAGCTGGGTTGATGATGAAGAAGCAAAAAGAGTTGGCTCCGAGGGTGGCTTGGGAGGAACTGAGTGAAGCTGGGCAGCGGCACATACCCTAGGGTTGAGGATGCTTAGCATATAAATAAGCTATAAAAGGAAAGCAGATAAAACCTAAGGAAAAGAAAGAAAAATGGTCGCGCATGAAAATGGAAAAGAATGGACGTAAACTGTGCGACAGAGTCTGGAAGTCTTCCATGGGCCCTAGGCTCAAAGCTTGGGCTAGAAATCCGAATGGGCCGGGCCCAAAAGAAAAAGAAAAGAAAAAGAAAAAGGTACATTAAAAAAAAAAAATTAGAAGTCAAATAAAAACACTACAACTCAAAATTAATAAAATAAAATAATTGAAGTCCAACAATAAAATAAATTAAAATCAAGTGTACTTTAAATAAAAAAAAACAATAATTAATAACAAGAAATACAAATTAAAAAATAATTTCACAACTTAAAAAATCGAAAATTAACTCAACAATAAGCATGATAAATTAAAACAAGAGAACTAATATTTAAATAAAATAAAATAATTATTCAATTAGAAATACACTAAAATACGAGATATTACAATTTATGTCTGTAATTATCTTTTGATTAATGAAGTTATATGTTTGTTATAAAAAATAAAAATATTTTGAAAACAAAACCGAACTGAGACTATAAAAGTAAACATTTTGAAAATAAAACCAAAATGACGAATTTCCTTCATTTCTAGCGTATTTATAGTTTAGAAAACAAGTGAGCCTTCATAATACTTTTCACAACATATTTCACAATCATATTTTAAACACATAATACTTTTCACAATATATTTCACAATAAAATGTGTCTACGAAGGAGCAGGGAAAACATAATAGAATCATTATTATGTGTCTCTCTACATAATTTTTCCTGCTCTTCAGAATTCTCCTTCTTTGCACTATGATTATATTCTACATTTTTATATGGCATTTTCCACCAATAATTAATCACCCATTTTGTTTAGTCGTAGGTGTGTAAGTCCTGTACTTTCCTTTCTATAACATTTAAAAATAGTTATGTCCATATATTTTTTGTCTATCGGCTTCAGTACAATGTGTTGGAGTTCTGCAGCAATTCGATGGAAAAGTGAAGAAGGAATCGTGTTCCATCTGATGCTGAAACCAGACGGCGCCCACCTTCATTCCACGATGGAATTCTTTTACCCCCATAGAAAAATAAGAACATACTCCACGGCTTTGTGTGCTCTACGCAATCCTTAAATTGTTGCTGCATTAACCCTGTAATTGGGTTGGATAAGTTTCATTTCATCGTTCCTTTCGGCTTTGAGTAAGTTTCTTATCTTTCTATTTTTTCTGCCAAAATCCTTATCATCTTGATTTTTCTGGGACCCAAGTCCTTGATCTGTTGCTTTTTAAAGTTTTCATGCCTAATTTCTTCGCATGATTTAGTACCATCATTTGTGGGCTTCCTCGTTTCTTTTCTGAAGATTTAATCTTGTTTATATATTGATATGGATATTGTTTTTCTTCTTTTCTTTTTTATTTATCATTGACCTGTTGCTTTGTCTACGTATTAGGTAGCTCTGGCTGTATGGCTCGCTTTTGCATCGTAAAGAACAATTCTTGAATTTACCTATTGCTTCCAAGCTCTCTTCTTTTCAGGGTGATTTTTTTTTTTTAATTTAATTCATCAACTTTTTCGAATCCGAGGTACACAAAACATTTGCTCGGCTTGTTTTACATTATTTTCTTATGATCTGTGAATATGTGAGAACAAATCATTGATTTTTTAAACAAAATATCGAGTATTCATGTTTGTTGTCTGTAACCAAGTTCGGTAAGCTTGGCAAAGATTGGCTTTCTGGGTAGGGATTGCTTGCGAAGGAAATGCATTGTGAGAGGGATTGGGAAATGGGTATGTAGTTAGACATATTTTTGCTGTAAGATGGATTTGTAGGGTAATTCTCAGCCTAAATTGGGAAAACTGGAACAAATCGTTTCCCAATTTCTATTAAAGAGCTTGCACATTATTCTGGACTCGAGGGTTCCTTCTCGTCGTCCACATGGTCGTAGTGGGGACCTGTCATCGGCTTCTCATGTGAGAAAGAGTGACAAATGGTTCAACTTAGTATTAGGTGACCGTCCTGCAGCTCTGGATAACTTGAGTTTCTGGCACAGAAATCTGATGGATCCAATGATAATCGATGTAATACTGGTTCATGAATGTTCTCAATCAATGGGGGGATCTGTTGAGACAGTTATAGAGAGGTGGGTTGTTCAGTATGAATATTCACGAGTTGTAGCTGCTTAAAATATTCACGATTCATGAGCATTGCTATGTAAATGTTTCGGGACCATTACATTGTTTAAATGTTTATAGGTAAAAGTTCCAGTTCTGGTTTCCCGCAGCCAGCAAATTGAAGTTTCTTCTTCAAGACTTGGAGAAGAAGAATAAAACCAAGAGAATACTACCAAGGTTGCATTTTTATAGTGCTGAAAATTCTTTGCATTCAGCATTTCTTAATATCTGACAGGTTACGTAGTCTTTGTATGATTATATCTTAGCTTTAAATGTTCACAATGTGAATAGCAATTATAATAACAAACAAACAAGTTAAAATCACTCGCCAGGTTAGGGGTTGTGAGAGAAGATTTTATAGACTTTTAGAAGCCAGGGGGATTAAGAAGAGTACAATAAAAACTTGAAACAAAGAAACAAAACCATATGTCAAACGTAAAGTTCAAATCTAATAGATTGTGCAGGATTGTCATTATGGTAATGCTTGAAAGCGTAACTTTAGAGCTCCACAACTTAAGAAGTCCTTATGAGTTCCCCAAAATGCTATTTCCAGCCAACGGATAACTGGAAGTGCAAAAAAATATCCATTTAGAGAATATTATTTATTGGATACGCCCGCCCATTTAGAGAGATTGTGCACAAAAAAGCTGGCATTTTGTGTGAATCTTTGATAACTTCCTACTTGGGACATCTTTGAGATGCCATAGGATGTCCTTGAAATATTGGAGGGATTTTTCAATCAAGAGTGAGATGGTTGGTTTTTTATGGCCATGGTGACAAGTCTCCTTCTAATATTTGGCTTTCCATTCCAAGACTTGTAGCATCTCCCACACTAGGTTCATCTGGCAGACTTGTGCAAGTCTAGGATCGTCGACCTCGATGCCAACTAGCAAATTGTCTTGCTGATGGACTAGCAAATTGGCTAGTCACATCAATAGAGTGTGCAAAGAATACGCAAAAATGACTGTAGTAAAACTCGGTCCATTACCCTTCTAGCGTCTCTTTTCTTTTCTAATGAAATCCAGATCCAGACAGAAAAACAAGGGTAGGTCCGGACTGTTGCATAAGTGAACAAGTATTAAAGCCGAAGTTCCAACGCACAAAAAAAAAAAAAAAAGTATTAAAGCCGAAGCAAAAGCACTAATCTGCCTTACTGGGCAGTAAGAGAATACAATTGTCAATTAAAACTCACTGCACAGCCACCCTAAACGAGTAAACTCACTGCACAATTAAAGCAGTTCTTCACCCTAGCAAATTTACTTTAGAGCTCCACAACTAAAGAACCCCTTATGAGTTCCCCAAAATTCTGTTTCCAGCCAACGGATAACTGAAAGTGCAAAAAATATCCAAAATTAGACCTGAATAAATTATTGTCCACACGCAAAACAATCATTGTCCAAGATAGATTAGAACAACTTGGGTTCTTTTGAAGTTCTGAACAAGTTATAACAATAATAATGAAGGGCGGTATGTGTGTTACGTAATTGAGGATAACATATACACAAAGAGGAGAAATAAAACTTTGTTGCCAGTTCTACATCTGAAAAGCTGCATTAATTTTCCTGGGGTACTTTTGAACCATCATAAGAGAACAGGAGTACTGCATTCTTGTAACTAACTTCTGCAAGTTCTTCCTTGGTCATATCAACAAAGGATGCTACATAATCGAGTACCTGGAGACGATCAAAGAATAGTCTTTTTAGCCTCGTGAGCCATAGCATAGGGTCAGCAGGACTCCTAAGCATGTACAAGAATGTAAAACTATGACCGGAAAGGGAAGTGAAAGCACACCTAGTATCATACATTATCTGAGAGCGCTCGTTACCAACAAAAAAAAAAAAAAATCATGAAGCCCATAACTTTTTTTTGATCAGTAAACCGCACAAGACATGTAAAAAGCCCATAACTGTCCCGTTAATTAACACCTAAAACCAGGCTTAGCACTTGTAGATATCCTTTACAAGAATATACGCAATTTGTTTCAAGTACTCTAATTAAGTGAAGTATGTCCTAGTTTCAATGCATGGTCTTTTTATTCATTATCAGCATAGCTTTAGTGAAGTTTTATGTAAGCTATGCTGCTAACTTTTTCAAATAGGATACAATTTGTGACCTCATCCCGCCAATTCTTAGCTTTAGTAAAGTCATAGGCCAAAAATTAATCTTACCATTCAACTACTTCAGGTTTGCTAGGCCAATTTCTTTTTGCCATTGAGTAATTTCACAGACTTTTACTGTCTACTAATAAGAATGAGACTGAGGGGAGAGAGACAGATATGGATTTTTTATTAGTAATAGAAGATTTTATTAAAAAGTGCAAAAGGCGTAATAACCATCCTTCTAAGCACAGTTCAAGGTGGGCTCCCATGTAGGTATCATCTTCCATCCTGCTGCAATTTGTGGGCTCCCATATAACCATATCCAATTGGCAAAGCGGTCTACTTCTACTATCCATGTTAGGCATAACCTAAACCAACCCTACTCTGCCGAAATAAGTTGTTCTACAAAGCTCTGGCAATGAGAGAGAGAGAGAGTAAACAACATCAATTTGTAGTTTTCTACATACCATCTATCCAACATCTCCTGGTAATAGCAAACGATTTTTTTAAAGTAAAAGATTGCTCCCTACTCTTCTTATCTTCTCTTTTTCCATTTTTACCTCAGTAAGTCCTGTTTCATGAATCTCTGATATGCTAACTTGTCCAAAATTTCTTGTAGTTTCAAACTTAAAATAGCACCAAAGACTGTCTCGTTACAACCTTGCAATTCTCGCTACTTCTAAATGCCTCAAGGTGCAAGTAACAAAAAGGATTAAAAAATTGATTTACCCTATTCCTATAAAAAGTAAATTAACCATTCAAACTATAAAGGAAAGAAATGAGGGTGAAGTAAGAGACGCACATTCTGAATGTTTGCTGGATGATTGAGTGTGTCTTTTGGCAGTGTTGACACATCTCTTACAGCATAAGAAAAAATACTGGAACTGCCATCATTTGAAGAAAACTTCCCCCCTTGCGCTTGTAGCTCTTCAGGGATGGAGGGGTCTCCATCAACCATAAACAGTGAATCTAGTTCAGACTTTGGAAGTGCATCAGGTGCATCTGACTCCAATAAAATCCTTTCAGAAGGTACCTACAAAAGGAAATTGGCCTTCCTATTTTATTTTCAATTGAAAAAAATATAAAGCTATTGGAATTGTTCGATCTTAATTTTTCTTTCTTTTAGTAGGCAAAACTGGAATTCTATCAACTTACCGCCCTTAACATTTTCTTTGCTTTCCTTGCTTCTAAGGACATAAGATAACCAGAGAATGAAAAGTAAGCACCAAGCTTGGCAAATTCTGGTACCATTTCAGCTGATCCTAGGTATGAATGAAGAATAACGCCAGCAGGAAAACTTCCTATGGATCTGAACATACAATTATGAGGGAAAAAGAACAAGTTCTAGTAAGAAATGGGGTGGTACAAGTTTCAGATACATCAAGAAATGAACAGCTCAGAGACAAACTTTACCTAGATAAATTATGATATTATTGAAATTACAATGGCAGAAATGCAGAAAGAAACAAGGATCCAAAGAATCAATGAGGAGCCCACTGAAGATCTCATTTCGAAAAATAGATCATGCTCCATTTCTTAAGCAGTTTAATGCTTTTAAGGTTACACACAACCCTTTCCAAGCACATATATTAGAAGATCCCAGAGCACATGATCCTTAACCTTAAACCAATGTCAAAACCCCTGACCCAAGCAGGAAAATTGTTAACATCCATCCCAAAAGGTAACTTTGGCGTAAATAACCAATATTGGAAGTAGGAAGCATGTACATAGAGGACAAATTTGCACAAAACCACGTTGAGTTTTAGAGAATGGGCTGGGGATGTAACATGAATGCAAGATACAACAGAATCACTGGCTATCTCAGTGTCAAAAGTCAAAAAATGTAAGAGATCTATGCTCTCTACTGAAGGAAAACCCCATCACTTAGGTATTTGAAATTGAGATAGCCAGTGCTACTCAATCTCAGGGAGTGATACTAGTATTAATGGTAACAAGTTTTGGCTTGAAGAAAGCTAAGGCATGAGACCCTGTCCAAGTAATTTATACTTCCTCAGTTCCTCCTTATAGGTGTTTCTCTTCTATACTTCTGTACTTTTGTTGCACACTTTTTAATTCTAATAAAATCTCAAATACTTATTATACTTTAGAGATCCAAACCTAATGTTTGGATTGCAATAATCTTGTTGAGTCACATTGACATTGGTTTACCCCATAAAACTTAGGCCTATTATTCTCATAATACAAACCCACACACGGGCTTAATTTCCTCATAATATTCTTCGAGAAAAACGTAAAAATGATACAAATATCATGAAGAAGCATACTTCATTATCTGAAGAAGATCTCCAAATGCCCGAACGCAATGGACAGATGCTGGTTTTTTCAACTCTCTTGCAAGTTCAAGTTGTTGCCGGAAAACATCAATCTGGGGAAAATAAAAAAATAAAAATAAAAAAAGAACTCTACTAATACTCCAGCAACCATCTAAAATAAGAGTAGTGCTACATGTACTTACAATTTTACTTAAAAGTTTACTTACAAAACTCATTTTGTTAGTTTTCTTTTGAAATTCAAATTTCATGATTTTCAACATATCAATAATTGACATGTGGAGAAGTTTTTTGTAAGTTTTTCTTAAGTACATTTAGCATTTTCCATATGCATTCTATCAACCAGTAAAGGGGAAAAAAGCAAGAAGCAATAGTTTTACTCATCCAACAAATATTTTGAGATAAACATTGGAGATGAAAAAAGAACAAATAGTTCACAGAGTTTTAACTTGTTTCTTAACATCTTGATTTCTTTGTTTTACTTATCAAAAAAAAGAAAAAACAAATAGTTCACAGAGGGACAAAAAGAGATGAGGGAATTTCCTTATTTAAAGGGGGAAGGGTATGAATGTGAGAAAATCCCTTTCTTAAATTAGGAAAAGAAAATCTAGTATTAACCCTTTTAAGAGCACTAAAATGATTGCATCCGCATTCCAAGATCAGTATAAAAAATTTTGTTCACTTGAATTGGAAGCTATAGGTAACCCTCAAATTACTAATTTGGGGTATATTTGTTATTTCAGAAATTTGAAGGGCATGAGTGATAACATGTGCATCTTTGGCAAATATAGGTTATAATTATGCAGGAACTTTCTAAAGGTGATTGATTAAATGCAAAAATAATTCCAAGAACATCCATAAGAAATCTGCACCCTAAACTAAGAAAGGTTTGTGCGAATCACTAAACCCAATTATCACTAATTATTACAAAGAGGAAAGTTTGTACACCACTAGTTCAAGTTTGATCCAATTACAAATTAACTATTACTAATTGGAAAAGCAGATCATCCCTATACATAGAGTAATAAATAACAGTTATCAAATACCAATCCATATACTCCACTATGGTGTCTGGGAGGGACTGATACTGGCCCCTTGTTCTGGGATGCCTAACATTGACATGGATTAGCCCTCCAATGCATGATAATCAGAACAAAAGCCAAAAAAAAAACCACTCATGAATGGCCCTTGAGTGAACATAACAGGAACATCAGAACCCATGCAGAGAGGAAAATTTACAGAAGCATTAAGGAACAAGGAATTGGGATAGTAAAACCTGATCCGAGAAATCAATCTCTTTTCCCCGTGAACCTTTGTCCAATCCAATCTGAGGAAACTTAAATGCAAGTTGAGGATAGATTCTCCCGTAGGCAAGCTATAGTTACACCTAAAACCACATTAAGTGATCAAGGGAACGGGAGTAACGGGAGAGAAAAACTGACCTCTCCAACAGCAGCAGAGGGAGTACTCTCAAGGCACTCTTTTAACGTGTTGAACCAGTTGGGTGTCCTTTCCGCAACATACCTGCAATTTAAAGAGTATCAGGCACAGGGGAGGTGCTGATTGCTGATGTTTCGCGTGAGAAAAACAAGAAACATATGCCGTTGATATAACATAATTGGTCCAAAGCTGCTAAGAGGTTCTATGACACGTTATATCAAAACCTCGCCTGTAAACTCTGGCTGCTAATCTATACAACAGAAAAGCCTCAAAATTGTCATTAAAAAAGGAGCAATTAAATAATAAAGTTAACAAACTTACCAGGGGTGGAGGCCAAAGCATGGGATTACACTAGTATATTTCTCACCCATCTGCTTCACCAAATGCCAGTCTTTCTGCAACAACAACCACCACCACGACTTGAAGAGCTCCAAGCTAATATGGTAATTACTAGAAAAACCCCTCATCACAAGAAAGAGATAAAGAATGAAAAGGGTGCGTGCGTAGTCGACAAATACCTCGGAAACTCCATTAACGGCGAAGCGAACAACGCCAGCGTCAAGCGCAGTGGCGATCAGCTGTGGTGCCCGACTCAATATTCTTGGGTCCTGAAGGTGACAGTGTGCATCGAATAATTTCATCATTGACCCTTCCCTCTCTCTCTCTCTCTCTCTCTCTCTCTCTCACCGTCGTCACCGCTTGTAACTATTCCAAATCTAATGCTACCGTCTCTGGTCAGCAGTGTTTCCAAAATCTGTCCCCCTAATTTTACCTTATAAATATGCTTTACATGTTCAAAGTATAGAGTTTTTATACTTATATCTCAAATTATTAAACCGATATACCATACCTTCGAACTAACTAAAAGGTGATACTTTACATCATTTATGATATTCAATATTAAATTCTAAAATGTTACTTAATTTTTATTTATTTTAATGATTAGAATTAAAAAAATGTAAATGGTGTAAATTTTTTTAGTCAAATAATAAATAGTTTTAAGAGCGTTCGCATCTAAGTGTTATAGTCACAAAAGATTCTATAAAAATAAACCCATAAACTGGCGTAGGCCTTCTTTGGATTCAAAACACTATCTCAACTTATCTTATCTCATCTAATCATTACAATTTTCTCAAACTTTCAAACAAAATATAATAAATAATTCAACTTTTTCAAACTTCAAAACAAAAATTATATTAAAAAATTATATTCTAACAATATTTTATTCAACTTTAAACTCTCATCTCAACTCAACTCACTATCCAAACATCTCTAGTCTAACGTATCATATCAAGTAACGTTAATTTGTAAATTTGCTTTTGTAAAATCTATTTGCGGCTAAAGTATTTCTTTTGTAAGATTTAACTGAGATAGGCCAAAATGCATGTGCATCGTATTATCTATTTATCTTGTAAAGGAAACTAAAATTGGGATTATGCTTGTGTAGATCTATATTGGCCGAACTAGGTCGTTTGTATTCAGGGGAGTTGAGATGAGTTGAGATGGTTTGTAAATAGTAAAATAAGATATTTTATGAATATTATTTTTTAATATTATTATTATTTTAATATTTGAAAAAGTTAAATTATTTATTATATTTTGGATAGGAATTTGAGAAAATTGTTTTGAGATTTGAAAAAGTAAGATTGTTTGGTGTGTAAATTTGGAAAGATTCTTTTGGGATTTAAAAAAAAAGAAAATATTATTATATTTTATGTAGAAATTTAGAAAAGTTGTAATGATGAAGATGATATGAGTTGAGATGAGCTGATAAGAGTTTTGAAAGCAAACAGTCGGAATCGATAGATGTGAAATTCAATGCAAACTACTGCCAATATAGTACTGTTTTTTTTCTTTCATATTTTAATCTCTAAATATGATTTCCTAATAAGTCAAGTCTTTACAAATAACTTGTCTTCTTCTAAACTTAATGAAATACTTCAAATATGTTTTAATTAGCTTTTAACTCTATTGATTTAAATTGACTATAAAAAGAAAAGAAAAAAAAAGACTACTGATTTAAAGAAAAGAATTGCACTCCTTCACCTAATTTTACCGAGTCTTCATAGTTTTTGCATTATTAGTAGTGTCGCTGCCGCATAATTGACCACCCAATTGATGCGAAATGATCAAATTGGTAGGGAAGAAGTTACAATGCAATCCAATATATTTAGAGATCATATTACTAATTAATTTGGTCACTAAGAATCTTATTTTATAGTATGCACAATGTTAATACATACCATATATAAGCATTTCCAAAGCTTACAAATGTCCAGTAGCAAAAATTGTAGAGATTAATAAATTAAAGAAAATAATATTGAAAGTTACAAAAATCATGATAAAATGACTACAACTTAAAAATCAAGACAATTATATAGTTCAAAAGTAAAAATTCAAAGAAATTAAAAATTAAACTTATAGCATGAAAAAAATTATTATTAATAACCTAAGTTCTTTACAAATAACTAATTAAAGTATAACCTACAATTAATGTACTTCCTTTTTTTTCCAAGAAAAAAAGTGTTTCAAGTCAAAATTTCCAAAATTTATGACACGTACGTGAATGATAGGATAGGGTAAACGGATGACAATGTGAGTGAACAGCATGAAAACGATACCAATTATATAAATGTGTCGCATATATGTTTTTTTCCAATATTAATTGACTATCAGTCTAAACCCTTTTTAGACACTACATTAAATTATCTGATCCTAAAACAGGTTCACAAATTTTTTAGAATCTCAATTCCTACAAATTAATTAGCTTCTATTATTTTGGCATCTAATTTATTAAAAAGTTAATTTTTTCATGTGAATCTCATATTTATTCATTTTTTTTAAAGAGATTACGTGGCGCTTACGTACTCCACAACTGCAACTATCATTTCTCTAATATATAATGGATGCAGGGCTTGAATAAAGAAGTTGTTTGAAACCGATTGAATAATGCTTTTGTTGATGTTTTTCGATTAATTTGGCTTATATTAAACCAAACCAACTAACTCAGTTGAGCAAAACTTGTTTGTGTCCTAATTCTGTCGGTTGTCCTTCGAGAATCATAAGAATGGAGTTTGTGTTTCAGAATTCATTGCTACTTCTAAATATTATTGATCTTTAAGATAAAAGATCATTCCACACAAGGACGAAGCAGATCAAGATCTCACTACAAGGAAAATGGATATTTGTGACATTTTTTTACGAGAAAAATGGTTATTTGCGATGAAAATAGACTAATTTTAGCTAAAAATAATCATTTCACTGAAAATAACTGGTCGCAAATAAACAGTTTTTTTGTAATGTCTGTTCCTCTATTTAATATTGTTCCTCAATCTTTCGTGTGATAGAACATACCAATTGAACAGTACAATATATATACACACATGTGCGCACACCAAATGTATATAATCACTCCTACTTTCGATATTGAGATGGTCTCAACCCATCACATCTAATCTTATATTATCTCTACATCTAAATACCACTCAAACATAAACATTTTTCAATTTCAAATTTTTAAAATTTTCATCTAATCATTATCTAACCATTACAACTTTTCCAAACCTCCAAACAAAACAAATACAATAATTAAACTTTTTCAAATCTTAAAACAAAAATTATATTTTTACAATATTTTAATTTTATAATATTTTTATTCAATTTTTTCTCTCTCATTTCCTAAAATTTCATAAAACATCTTAATTCAAACAATTTCATTACTATTCACAAATATTTATTTCTATACTATTCACAAATTTCTCATCTCATCTCAATATCTAAACAAGGCCTAAGATCTATAGTATAAAAGATATATGTACATACAGTTCCGCTTAGAACCGGTCGGGCTTGTTATTAGAAAGAAAGCAGCCCTCCTTTCATCTGCTGCCACGTCATAAATCACACCATAATTTCAATAGTCTCACTCACACTGAATAATTCATTTGCAGAAAACCTCCGCGACCAGAACTAATTTTCCTCCACTTTGCTCTGCTTCATCTCTTTGCACTGCCGCCAGAAAACCTCCAGCTCAGTCCGGCGCCGACCGTCCGTTGCCTTCACGGATTTTGCACCACCGTCTCCCCTTCGCATCCCTCTTGCACGTCTTGCACGGATGCCCCTTCGCACGGCTTTAGCCCCATGGTCCCGTCTCGCACGGCTGCCAAATCACTTTGCTGTGCCCCTTCGCATTGATTTCTGCCACCACTGGTCCGTTGCCCACCATCCCAGTCGCCACCAGCAATCCGACGTCAACTAACGTTGTTCATGGCTGACATTAGTGACCTTGGTGTTGCTCAGGTATTTTTTACCATTCCCAGTACTCAATCGGCATTCTTTAAGTCTTTGAAGGAAGGAATTTTGAGTGTGAAGACAATTTTTTTTAGAGATTCCAAAATTTTCTACGGAGAAACGACAATTTTTTTTGAGTGTGAAGACAAAAATTGTTGTTCATGGCTGACAACAATTTCTGCCACCACTGGTTCGTTGCCCACCATCCCGCTCGCACGTCTACGACACAATATTCATAACTGCATGAAAAGTGTTTGACAAAATGTTTTAGAGAAAATTTTTTATTGCTACAACACATTACAGCTTTTTTTAATTTTTTATAGCTTTCATAGTGCAAATTATCTTATACTATGTATGTGAATGATTTGACTTTTGTTAGATTTAATTTAGCTTCTATTTATCTGAAAAGTAATTAATCCGTCTTTATTTTAATGTGACAGGGATTAATGCAAAAGATTGCGAGCTTTGAAGACTGGAAAGTTTCATTAGCTATCGTAGTCTTTCTTTTTTATTTGAGTGGAATGTACTCATGGCAAAGGAACCGAATACATTGTTCTCTCTTTTTTTTTTTTTTAATTGAGTGGAATGTAACTCATGGCAATAGAATGATCTTCTGTGAAATGTAACTCATGGCAAAGAATTTTTTTTTAATTGAGTGGAATGTAACTTGCAAATAGAATGATCTTTCTGCGATGCTAAAAACTTGGAGTTCTTTCTATGCATTATATAAGAATCATAAGTCTTGTATATAAAGAAGAGCTTCAGCCACATATTACAAATTCCATCTGGATAATACAGTAGAAAAGTTGTAGGAAAATACGTTTTATTGAAGTGATCATAAGTCTAGTACAGTTGGAATCATAAACTGCATATTACAAGTTTGCCAAGACTGCATATTAATGCAGAATGTTTACAAGTCACCCACCAGTCTGGCTACACTGAACGGCCAACAACTTAACAACATACAAAGTCCCTAACACAAACTTAATCTTCCATTGATCTTGATCGTAGCAAATAACATGAGTTCTTTCTCTCTCCTTTGGATTTCAACCTCTCTCTTTTCGAGTTCTTCCTCTCTTTGCTAGAGTTTTCTTTCCCTGGCAATTGGACTTTCATTTTCTTCAAAATCTGCCCATACAAATTAGTTGCAGTATAGTTTTCCCTGCAACAAACAACTTGTCAAAATCATAGTCAAAATTGAAAGATTGCTTCAACAATGTAGATCATGCTGGAAAGTTTCCTTTCGCAGTTTCACTAATATCAACAACAAATATCCTAGAGAAACTTGGAGATGGCAAAAAGGTTTTTGCTGTGTGTGTGTGTGTTAAAAGGATCGTGAAGGTGGTGCAAAACATCAAATATTGCATTTCTTGAATTAGAAGAAGAATGCAGTAAGAAAAAGCATACATACAGTGCAAAAAACAAAGCATTTCACCATCTTCAATTTCAAATGGTGCAAGGAACCCCATAAAATCTAAGAATATCAGAGCAGCAAATAAAAATTGTCCACTCTCAGAAAACAGAGCCACAAATCATTGAGATACTCAAAAGAGTGGGACTGCTGAAACATAAAGGGCAACAGAGCCACAAAAATTGTTCATTCTCAGAAAACAATACCAGTTCCAAATAAACATACCAATTTGTCCACCTTCCTGCAATAAATTTACATATAAAAGTTGAGCTCAGATATTTAGGATGGAAATTATAGCTTTGCATAAGCAGTACAGAAAAATGATAACAAAAATTAAATAAACAACATTGAGATATAAAAGGCGTGGGACTGCTGAAACATATAGGGCAACAGAGCCATGGCCTTTTTCTTTGCTTATTTTTTACTAATAAAAGCTATGATTGTGGGTGCAATTCAATTATCGTACGCTTCAAGTTTTAGATTGCATCTTTACCATATTGGCTTTGTTATCTATGTTTTTATCTAGAATTCTCTTTCTATGTTATTCCTCCCTTCATTAAATTAACGATGGTTTCCCAAATGAATCTGAATTCTGACCTTTTTCTTTTTGGAAAACCTTCCACCCAAAAGTATATTTTCCATTGCTTAACTCAATTGAACCTATCTCTGATGTCAAATTGGCAAAGTATGCGGAGGTTAGTACCCTGTTTCTCAAGCTTATAATATATATATATCAAATCTCTGTTTCCCATATTCTTAATCTTAAACTCAAACCACTAATTGACCTGTAGAAAGGAATTCCCCTATTGGGAAAGAGCAAACCAGAGAGCATACCAGAGAGGCTTCGATGGTTGCGTCTTCTTCGGCGATGGCTGGTACCAGTCCTTCCTCGTCAGCTTACGGAGAGACGGAAGTGGGTCACCAGATCAAGGGTCGAGAGGGATGGGAGAAGGGACGAAGCCGTGTGATATGTCACACGCCTCTTGGAAGGTTCTAGAATCAAGAAGAAGAGAGAGAATATAGAGAAGAGAAGAAGTATTCAATTTGTATTTTTTATATCCCTCAAATGTACATACTGAGTTCCTTTTATAGACTTGTATTCTGATGTAATGTATATTCTGATGTATCTACTGGGCCCGTAATGGGCTTACATGCTTATTCACTAACTCTAATTCATAAGGCCGTACATGCGTATTGATTAGTCCATACAAATTACTAAAGCCCGTGTATCACTAGGCCCGGTCCATGCACTCAGGCCTCAGAATCAACCCGCTTTCACTCCGGATGTCCCCGAGTCCCAGACTCCTATTCTCTTACGCCCTCGTTGCCCTAGCAGCTCATGACATTACTCTCCTCCTCAAAACACCTTGCCCACAAGGTGTGGAAACGCCGCTGTCAGTGAGTGAAACTCCTCCCACGTGGCGTCCTCGGCTGTCTGACCTTGCCATCTGATCAATACATCGACAACCGCCCAATTGTTAAGCTTCCGAAGCCTGCGATTGAGGATCTCTACTGGTTCTGGCTTGATGAGCCCCGATGCGTCTACAGGAGGTAACTGCGGTAGAACCGTCACAGAGGAGCCTAACTTGCGTTTCAGTTGGGACACGTGAAACACCGGATGAACTTGAGATGAAGTTGGAAGTTCCAATCGATACGCAACAGTACCAATCTTCTGGAGTACCCGAAAGGGTCCATAAAATCTCGGAGCTAGTTTCAAGGAACGACGCTGAGCCACCGAAGACTGTCTGTAAGGCTGCAATCTAAGGTAAACAAAATCCCCTTCCGAAAAATTTTGCTCCTTCCGTTTAAGATCTGCAAATTTCTTCATCCGATTTTGTGCTCGATGTAGGTTATCTTTCAACAAACGGAGCATCTGATCTCGATCTAGTAGTTGTTGATCAACTTCAGCCACCCGAGTGGTTCCTGGTATATAAGACACAAGCCGTGGAGGTGGAACCCCATACAAAGCTTGGAATGGAGACAGCTTTGTAGATGAATGCACTGAGGTATTATACCAATATTCTGCTAATGGTATCCATTGCACCCAATCTTTTTGTCGATCCCCAACAAAACATCTCAAATAATTTTCTAATGCTTTGTTCACTGCTTCAGACTGCCCATCTGTTTGTGGATGATAAGCAGTGCTGTGACATAACTGGACATCATGGAGCTTAAAAAGCTCCCTCCAGAATGTACTAGTGAACACCGGGTCTCTATCTGACACGATCAACTTAGGGAAGCCATGTAACCTGAATATATTCTGTAAGAACAGTTGTGCAATTGTCTTAGCCGTGTAAGGATGAGATAGAGACACAAAATGACTATATTTAGTTAGTCTATCAACCACCACCCACAAAACCGAATGACCTTTCGAGATTGGCAGACCCTCAATAAAATCCATTGATATATCTGTCCATGGCAAATCTGGAATAGGCAAGGGCTGTAACAGCCCATTAGGTAAAGCTTGTTCCACTTTGATCCTTTGGCAAATATCACAGCTTTTTACAAACTCCTTAACAGTCTTCTTGAGTCCTTTCCAAAAAAAATTTCTTCTCACTCTGTGCAGTGTTTTGTCCACACCAGAGTGCCCCCCTTCTGCACTGCTATGAAGTAATTGCAGCATCTTCTGAATGAACATGGGATCCTTGGGTAGATACAGTCTATCTTTATAGAATAGGAAGTCTCCTTTCACCGAAAACTTAGAGGAAGATACTTGACCTTCAACCACCTTCTCCAACAACTCTTGTAAATCCTTGTCTCTCGAATAGCTCTGCTTGAGTTCAGCAACCCAACTCACATTAGGAAATGAAATAAGAAACAAGGAAACTGATTCTTCACATTGCCTTGAGAGTGCATCTGCCACTCTATTATCTACTCCTTTCTTATATTCCACAATAAAATCATAGCCCAAAAGTTTAGTTATCCACCTTTGCTACATAGGTGTACCTACCCTTTGCTCCAAAAGGTACTTTAGGCTTTGATGGTCAGTCTTAATAACAAAGACTGACCTAGTAGATAAGGCCTCCATCTTTGAACTGCTGACACTAAGGCAAACAATTCCTTCTCATAGGTAGATAGAGCTAGAGCTCTTCCTTTCAAAGCTTGGCTGAAAAATGCCACAGGTCTGGCTTCCTGCATCAGAACAGCCCCAATTCCTATGCCCGAAGCATCGCACTCAATAACAAACTCCTTAGAAAAATCAGGAAGGGCCAAAACGGGTGGCTGAGTCACTGCCATCTTCAATTGCTCAAAGGCCCTTTGTGCTTCAGGTGACCATGCAAAACTGTTTTTCTTGAGTAAGGCTGTAAGAGGAGCTGCAGTACTTCCATATCCTCTAATAAATTTTCTGTAATAACCAGTTAACCCCAAAAAGCCTCTTAAAGACTTAATGGAAGTAGGGGCTGGCCATTCAACCATAGCCTGTAGCTTAGCTGGATCTGCCCTTACACCATCCATAGACACCAAGTGTCCCAAATAATCCACCTCAGCACAACCAAATCTGCACTTACTCATCTTAGCAAACAACTGGTTT
This sequence comes from Pterocarya stenoptera, assembly GCA_003123785.1. Taxonomy (NCBI): domain Eukaryota; kingdom Viridiplantae; phylum Streptophyta; class Magnoliopsida; order Fagales; family Juglandaceae; genus Pterocarya; species Pterocarya stenoptera. The sequence goes on along the minus strand of QEOT01008984.1, from coordinate 432,434 downwards.
TCCTTCAAAATATCTAGTGTAATTTTCAAATGCCGCACATGCTCTGCTTCAGTTTTACTATACACTAGAATATCATCAAAAAATACTAGAATGAACTTCCTCAAATAGGGCTTAAAAACCGAATTCATCAAGGACTGAAATGTAGAGGGGGCATTAGTCAAGCCAAATGGCATGACTAAAAATTCGTAATGGCCCTCATGAGTCCTAAAAGCCGTTTTAGGAATATCCTCATCCCTAACTCGAATCTGGTGGTAACCAGATCGTAAATCCAGTTTAGAATAAATTTTTGACCCACACAATTCATCAAGTAATTCCTCCACAACCGGGATAGGAAACTTATCTTTAATCGTCTCGTTATTCAAGGCACGGTAATCAATGCACATTCTCCAGCTTCCGTCTGCTTTTCTCACCAGTAAAACTGGAGATGAATAAGGACTTTGACTTGGACGTATCACCCCATTCTGCAGCAATTCCTTGACAATTCTTTCAATTTCTTCTTTCTGAAAATATGGATAACGATAAGGCCTAACTGATACAGCCTTTGACTCAGGTCTAAGATGGATAGCATGATCATGAGATCTGTTTGGAGGCAGCCCTTTAGGCTCATAAAAAATTTCCTTGTAATTAGACAAAAGTTTCTGAATCACAAGAGAAGGCTTGACCATTTCGGTTTGCCCCTCCATCAACTGCAACACTACACCTTTTTTCTCCAATTTTCTCAGCTTAAAACTGGAAGATTCTTCCACTAAATTGGACTGCTTCAGTCCCTTCAACACAATCTGTTTGTTTAGGTGGAAAAATTTCATCGTCAATTCCTCAAAATTCCACAGTATATTCCCCAATGTTTGCAGCCATTGTATTCCCAAAACAACATCACAGCCAGCCAATACTAAAACAAATGCATCCATAGTGAACATTGTGCCTTGTATTAACATAGGAACTGCAGTGCAACTTCCCTCACTTACAATTTGCTCTCCATTAGCAACCTTCACCTTCACTTTATCATCTTTATTCAACTTAAATTGCACCTTATCCACCACTGATGGATCCACAAAATTGTGAGTGCTACCAGTGTCAATTAAGATCACCACCCAATTTTTGCCAATTCGACCCTTAATTCTCATTGTTTTAGGCCCTACTGCACCTGTAATAGCATTTAGAGATATTTCAGGCTTTCCTTCATTCTCCCTGATACATACAGAAGCATTTTCTTCTTCCTGTTCAGCATTTAAAACTTTCTGTTCAGCAATTAAAACTTCAGGGAATTCATCCACCACCTCTTCAATCAAGAACAGCTTTGGACTTCTACACTTATGGCCAGGAATCCATCTTGATTCACAATAGTAACAGAGGCCTTTTTCTCTTCTGTCTCTCATCTGAGACTGAGAGATTTTCTGGACTGGTACGCTGGCTATTCCAGAATTCCTGCTGCTGTTGTCAAGAGCAAGATTCTTGCTCGTGTCAATACCAGAACCCCAAGCCCCTCTAACTCCACTATTAGAATTAAAACTGCCATGATTTCTTGAGAATTTTTTACTGACTTGTACATGTTCTTCTTGTATCTTTGCTAGACCATAGGCAGTCAAAAGTGATGTAGGACTGAACATCCTAACTGGTAATCTTATTTCATCTTTAAGACCACTCAAGAAACAACTTAGTTTGTAACTTTCTGACAGGCCTCTCAATCGATTAGACAAGGCTTCAAACTTCTCTTTATAATTCTCCACCGAATCAGTTTGCCTTAACCTTGTCAAGGCCTCCATAGGATCATCATAAGAGTTAGTTCCAAACCTCATCAACAAAGCTTTAACAAATACATCCCAATCTGTCAAGAAACCAGATTCCTCTAGATCTTGAAACCATATGAGGGCCCTGCCTTCCATATGAAAAGATACTAAGGACAATTTCTGTTGTGGTACTGTATTATGGTAAGCAAAGAAATGATTTACTTTGTACAACCATCCCGCTGGATCCTCGCCATTGAAGGAAGGAAAATTGAGTTTCACATACCTGGCATGACTTTCATGAACAACTTCTAAATTTTGATGGTCTCCACTGTGATTTCCTGCTGTAGATGAGTCACCATTTCTGTTGTGATTGACTTTCTGTATTTCTGTAGTTAATCCTTTCAGTTGCACAACTAAGGACTCCAAGGTTCTCTGCTGAGTGTCGAAAGAACGTTTCAGAGATCCCACCTCCATTTCCAAAGCTTTTTGATGAGACTCCGTAGCTTTCTTGAATGTGGAAAATGAGTCTTGAAGCTGATTTAAGCGTGTACCTTCTGCCATATTGAAGAGAAAGAGACTGATCGACAATCTCTGATACCAACTGTCACACGCCTCTTGGAAGGTTCTAGAATCAAGAAGAAGAGAGAGAATATAGAGAAGAGAAGAAGTATTCAATTTGTATTTTTTATATCCCTCAAATGTACATACTGAGTTCCTTTTATAGACTTGTATTCTGATGTAATGTATATTCTGATGTATCTACTGGGCCCGTAATGGGCTTACATGCTTATTCACTAACTCTAATTCATAAGGCCGTACATGCGTATTGATTAGTCCATACAAATTACTAAAGCCCGTGTATCACTAGGCCTGGTCCATGCACTCAGGCCTCAGAATCAACCCGCTTTCACTCCGGATGTCCCCGAGTCCCAGACTCCTATTCTCTTACGCCCTCGTTGCCCTAGCAGCTCATGACATGATAGGTATGGGAGAGGGGACGAAGCCGTGCGATAGGGATGCGAAGGGACAGCCGTGTGAGAGGGGACAAAGGGGCTGAGATGGTGGCGGAGGAAGCTTCTACGCGGCGGTGCAAAAGGGATGGAAGCAGATGAAGGGGAGGGGCAACGAGTGGGGGCAGATGAAAGGGACTGCTTGCTGAGAGCTTTTCTGGAGAAATCGATTTCGATGAATAAGCCCTCCTTTCATCTGCGATGCACTTCATGATAGGGCTGGTGGGAAGCCTACGTGTCAGTTTATTATTGGCGGGATGTTAATTGGATTAAATCGGATCGACCGGTTTGAAGGTATTCTCATGCACATAAAGTAAACTCCATAGCATTTATCAAGCATTTAATACGATTTGAGAATTTTAGTCGAACAAATATAAATGTTATGAGGTTCAATCACTTCAGGATCATCATGTATATGTCTATGTTGTTTGTTTTCAAAACTCTCCTCAATCCATCTCAACTCATTTCATTTTTATCATTATAATTTTTTTAAATTTTTACACAAAATAAATAATATTTTTTTTTCAAATTTCAAAAAAACCTTTCCAAATTCCTATACCAAAATATAATAAACAATCTTAATTTTTCAAATCTCAAAAGAATATTCCCAAATTCTCACACTAAACAATCTTACTTTTTCAAATTTCAAAACAACTTTCTCAAATTCCTACACAAAATATAATAAATAATTTCACTTTTTCAAATCTTAAAATAACAATAATATTAAAAAATAATATTCATAAAATATCTTATTTTACTATTCACAAACCATCTCAACCCATCTCAACTCTTCTCTCAATACAAACGGCACAGGTAATGGACTCTTGGTTTAGCATGGATATAAGTTTTTGCTGAGTTACAAATTAAATGATTTACACCGCGAAAGATTGACTTTTTATAGTGTATATATATATATAATATATATATATGGATTCCTGTACAAAATGAGTTACAAGACTCCGTCACTTTTTTGTAGAGAAATGATACGCACTAGCCACTGTTCACGGCTGATGCGTATCACACCTTACGTGTTACCATCATTCTTATATATATATATATATATTTATTTATTTTTTCCCTCTCCTCACCCATTTCTCTCTTCTCCCTCTCGTTTCTCTCCTCCTTCCCGTATCCCCCGTTGCAGCCTAGATCTGGCATCGCCGCCGTCAGTTCGGCCTCCTACCGCAGCCACCGACCACCGCCACCGAGCCCGCCCTCCTCCTCCAGCCCGAGGCCCGTACGCACACAAGCCCGTCGCCCCACCCCACACACCCATGTCACGGCTCACATTCGCCCCCACCGCAGCCATTGACCACCACCACCGAGCCCATCCTCCTTCCCCAGCTCGAGGCTCGTTGCTCCTCCGCACACACGCCCGTTTCTCTCTCCATCACATGCCTTCTTCGTCTCCCTCACAGCCAAATCTCCACATCTTGCACCGGCTGCCGCCATCTCGACAGTCGACACTTGGGAATGGACAACGGGCAGGAGGCCTTGGGAGAGGGGGGGAGGCCGTGGGCGATTCGAGTAGCTCTCGGGAGGATTCAGAGGAGAAGTAAAAATGAAAATGTGAAATAAGAGGAACTAGGTTTTATTATGAGGTTATTTTAGTCATTTTTACTAGGTATGGGTTGGGTGATCTTAAACAGGGGCTGATGCGAATATTTTCTCTTTTTTGTAACTAGGTATATATAGCTTTGAAGATAAGTTTGAGGTTGCTGGAAATAAAGCTAAGAACCTCCCAACCCAAAACTCAGCCGGCTGATTTTGTGTTGGAGTGAATTGAGTTGAATTGAATTGAGATGATAAAATATTGTTAGAATATTATTTTTTAATATTATTATTATTTTAGGATTTGAAAAAGTTGAATTACTTATTATATTTTGTGTTGAAATTTGAAAAAATTATAATGATGAGTTGAGATGAGTTGAGATGGATTATCAGAGTACTATACCCCGTACTTGTTAAGATCTGATAGTTCAATAGACCAAAAAAAAAAAAAAACAAAAAAGGGACATGGCGTAATCGATCTTAACCATGGAATCTTAAAAGGTACTGGAGTAAATTGCAAGGAAAGTGGGCATATGAAGATGTACAAATAATAATCGGATAGATTAAGTTTCATTTAGATAGTAGGTTGAGATGAGATGAATTAAGAATGATTTAAATTAAAATGTTTTATAGAATATTTTCAGAAAATGAGAGAGAAAAAATTGAATAAAAATATGTTTAAAATTAAAATATTGTAATAACATAATTTCTATTTTGGGATTTGAAAAAAAAACTGAACTGTTTTTTATGTTTTATTTAGAAATCTGAAAAAATTATAATAATTAGATAATAATTAGATGAAAAAGTTAAAGATTTGAGATTGAAAAATGTTTATGTTTATAATCTTTGGATATTGAGATGAGTTGAGATGGAATAATATCTCTATTCAAACCAAGCTTTAAAATGTTGGGTGTTTGAATATAAAAGATGATGTCTCTAAAACTAAAACCATTTCATCTGACTTTATTTCATGTCGAACTCATAAACGGCTTGAAATATATTAACTTCCTTGGTAGTACTGCAATAATTTCATATCAAGTCTAATATAATCTTTACTATTTGATAGTTAGATGGTTATAGTGTTTAATCAAATATAGTTTGATGGTCATATTGCAAACTTCATACGTACCACTAGGTTACAGGCGGCTTGTTTGCTTAACAAATTTTCCAATAAATAAATGAATAACGTGGATAGGATCAAGATTGTGGTGGCTTCAAGATGATTCATTAAACTAGACCAGTATTTAGCATGGGCGTAATCCTTTTTTCTTACGTTCTAGGCCCAAGGGCCAAGCCCTATGATCACCATATTATGGACAATGATAGCCTTCCAACTAGTCTACAACAGTTTACAATTAATTAGGTAATAAAATATATTTTATAAAATTATAAGATGGTTTTCATATCACTTTTTACTTTTTATTTTTTGCAATTTTTCATTATCAATGAATTGGAAGGTTATCATTATTCAAATAAATAATTATTTAAAAATTATTTTGATGATTATACATGTGAGTGAACAACATGAAAATAACACCAATTATATGAATGTGTTCCTTTCTTTTCCAATATTAATTGGATCGAGTTGGATTAAATTCCAAAGTATTTGGCATGAAAATTGGACTCAGTCTAAACCCTTTTTAGACGCTGCATTAAATTCTTTGATCCTAAAACTATTGGTTCACAATTTTTTTAGAATCTCAATTCCTTCAAATTAATTCTCTTCTATCATTTCGGCACTTTTATATGTTTTTATTTATTTATTTTTTCAAAGTCTACAAAAGAAGTTATACCACATGCATGCGACGACGAATGACATGAAAGGTATCTATTTTTCCGAGCAAAAACAAAATTTTCAAATAGAATTGATTGCATATATTGGTCCCCTAGATGAATGGATGATGTGATTGTGGAGCATGGAAACGTGTAGAAGGGTTTAGATATATATTAGGTTTGATTTGTTTGAACTATTGCCTTCTCTGCTTGTTTTTCTAAATAATTAACCTTACGTATGTTACACGCAAATTAGATTGATTCGGGTCAATCTAATTAAATTCGAGTCAGCTTTTACGTAAATTTAGACTCTTTGAAATATGGTCCCTTTTAGATGCTGCATTCTACTATTGCTTTTTTTGCGTTTTGAAAGATGCTTATGTACATGTTGGATTTATTTCAACAAAATAAATCTAAAAGTATTTATTATATAAATAATATGTTGGCATATTCTAATAACAACTTGTAAGGCAAAATCCCAACTGGAGCTCAACTTCTAATTCTCAATGCTTTTGCCTTTAATTATGGGCAGTCCTGAAATATTATATTGTGGTTCTCCATTTTCAAATAAGTGTTTGAGTTATCTTCATAAAGTTCATAATTAATGACATTGGAGTCCAGAAGAGTCATAAGATTCAGGCAGTCTAGACAGATAATGATGGTGGGATTACATTGCTGCAACCCGGCCTCATTAGTACTCATTTTAAAAATGATACTTTTCTAGACAAATATAATAAAAATATACAATTAGGTTCTTCTTACAATATAATCTTAAATGCAGCAGAAATTTTGAATTTTTCTTAAATTTAAAATCCCAAGATTTTGTTGTAAATTTTTGAAAAGCCAAAATGTATAATATTAGTTAAATCACTGATCATAGTGTGCATTCTCTCAATATTCTTCTTGGTGTGCTCCTCAAGACTTTTATATTTTCAGTACTGTGCATGATTTTTCTTAATTTTTTCTTAACCCCTTTTTTTTAGTAATTGTATACATATACATTGATCATTTTTTTTTTTTGCATTAAAGAGGTAAAAATCTTATATAATTATATTTGGTTAGTATAATTGATTTATTCCTATAATCGACAAATCTATGAATAAGTTTCTATATTTTGATCATTTTTATAATTCCTATATGTAATTATATATAGAAAAATAAACTCATCATCATTTCTCATATAAACATCTTAAACATTAAATAATTAACAACTAAGTGAAACATAACATATTCAAAATAAAAATACATCCGAATATATTATATAATATATATAATATAGTGTATATATATATTATAGTATATAATAATATAGTTGTAAGGGAATTTTTCCATTTCTCAAAGTCCACTGGGCCTCGGCCCAATGCCAGGCCGAGGGCCCCCAAGTCCGCATAGGGGATGAAACATCTACCAGGGAGGTACATCGAATAGTCGACAAGACAGATCAACCTGACAATCTGCGGCCGCTTTCAAAACCCTGAGACTTGCACAGAGTACAACAGGAAATGCGGAGGGCCTTTTTTCCATCCGCATTAGATCATCTACGGCTCGTATAGACTAGATACGAAGTTAGGAAATCACGCCGCATTAATGACACCTCTGCTGAGCTACACGCCACATTTATGGAGCCATCGCAGTACTACGCCGCATTAAAGAAGGTCTGACAACAGAAATAGAAAGGAAGGCACAGACTTTATGAGAGAAAGATCACCCTAACAACGTTACCTCTGAGTGTCTTCCGGTGACTAGAGACACAATTTTGTTGTAGGCGAGACCCCTTAACCCTCTAAATGCTTACATAGACTTATGACCATTATAAAACCTAGAGGTATTTGTGTCCCACTATAACTCATTTATTAAGTGATATAATTTGAATTAGTATAAACCCTTATAGATAAGGTTGTGTGTCACATTGAGTTTTAATAAAACTCCAATAGCTGATCCTCAAAAAATTATATACACGAGATAGATTCGAGGACGCAAAATCAGTCGGAAGAAGTTGCAGTGACTAGTGGGGCTTCTAAATTGTTACAGATATGGTAGCTGTCCAATCTATTTTGGAGAAGTTGCCGACAAAATTTTGTTATTGAGCTCTCTTTCATGAGTAAGAATCCATAGATGCAATTAATTGAGTTTTTCAGTGTCATCGAGAGAGAACCTAGTTACTTTATAAAAAGCACGATGCTAGCTATCTGATTGGGTGCAAACAGCATGACTCCCTTCGAGGGTAATTTCATTCGACCTAATGCCTTCTAGGGTAATTTCATTCCAACGTACGTTAAGTATTGGCATTTGAAACTCAACCATTAGAACGTCGTTCAAAAATGGATTGTATAAGTTGTCGCACATCATATTATTTTCGTTTTCATCACAATTTCTTTCCATATGCTTCCTAATTCACGCTTTAATAATTCTTGTATTACTACAAATATAATAATAATAATAAAATACTTCATTTGAAAAAAACTAATCAAAATAAATAGGAGAATGATAGCAATCTTCCAACTAGTTTACAACCAGTTTACAATTAATTAGGTAATAAAATGTATTTTATAAAATTATAAGATGGTTTTCATATTAGTTTTTTAATTACTTTTTATTTTTTGTAATTTGCCATTATCAACGAGTTGGAAGGTTATCATTATTCAAATAAATAACTATATAACAATTATTTTGATGATTATATATACAAGTGGAAGATTTTTTTAGGTCTCATTTTCTATTATTGTTTTTCAAACTACTCAATTTTCAAGACAGATGATACATATTTGTCTGACATTATCCTTCCTTACTTTTGGTTGGTTGGCCAAAATGTGCATTTTTTCTTCCGTTGATTGTCTTTCAAGAAGGGTCCCACTATAATTTTCAAAGAAAAGTGTCTAAACTAATTCCGTTGACCAAAAGGTTTTTTCTTTCTTTCTATCCCACCATAAATTTCCAAATAATTTTGATTCCCTTTTGCCTAATAACTTAGTCCAGGGGAGGGGCCTCATCAAGAAGAAAGGAGAAGATAATTAAGGAGGGAAAGCTGAAACGAAAAAGTGGGGAGAGGAAAATGGTGTCAGGAGAAAATAGGTGATGCGACATAAAAGAGGTAGTATGTGACATAAAGAAAGGAGGAATCGATAAAAGAGAAGAACCAGAAGGCTTCACGGAAGGTCCCCACAATAATTTCCAATAAGTAAAGCCTTTACAAATAACTTGCCTTATTCTAAACGTAAACTACGGAAAAGACTACGGATATGGACCGGAGTAGTGACCCGGCTTGAATCAGATTGCTAGATGTGAAATTCAATGCAATACTTGCAAACTACTGCCAATATAGTACTGTTTTTTTCTTTCATATTTTAATATCCAAATATGTTTTAATTAGCTTTTAACTCTATTGATTTAAATAAAAGAATTGCACTTCATCACCTAATTTTACCAAGTCTTCATAGTTTTTACATTATTAGTAGTGTCGCTGCCGCATAATTGACCACCCAATTGATGCCAAATGATCAAATTGGTAGGGAAGAAGTTACAATGGGACTTCTAAATTGTTAGCAATCCAATCTATTTAGAGATCGTGTTACTAAGTTAGATGCATATATATATATATATGTGTGTTTGTTGGCCAGAATGTCCATTTCCTACTATTTGTTTTTTTATCAAAGGGGTGTGGGATTTCGAATCCAAGTTTTTCATTTGAAAAATTAGACTATATGCCATCAGACCATCAGGATCTTGGCGTCCATTTCCTACCATTGAGTGTCCTTCAAGAAGGGTCCCATAATAATTTTCAAGTAAAGTGATATTTTCAAATAATTTGAATTATGCTAAACGTAAACTTGGTCAATATTTTAGTTCCCTGTGCATCATGTAGCTTTAATACTATTAGTACCCTTATTACAAAAAGGAAAACAGAAAATATAAGAAAAAAAATAAAAGTTCGGCCATTTGTGATAGCCATTTGTGATAGCATCTTATAAGAGAGAGACACGCAAAGCTACAACATTATAAAATATAAATAAATAAATAATTTTGTGTACTATTTCTTGATCAAGACGGAAATTAGTTTTTTTTATTAGCTAGCCACGTGGGTCGAGCTAGGAATTGGAAATTATCAACTACTATTTTTAGAGTTTTGTTAGGTACAAGCAAGTTTGCGTACTAATCTGCGTATTAATCATGTTGCCCTCATATTCTAAATTTAAATTAGTACTGTTTTCAATAAAGTTTACTTTTTGATTAATCACATTGAATGAGTGCACGTATTAGTACACATAATTACTTACAATTAGATTTTTTCCTACTTTTATTATGTTCATGGAAAAATCTATCCAGACGTACATACATAAAACTAGTATAAAAATAAATAGACTAAAATAATTAGCTTTGGATATCAGTATCTCTTATCAGTGTTCCAAATAGAATAAAACAATGAGAAGTTGTTATCTTGGGACAGTGGTGAAGATTGTTGCAAGTGGGAAGGAATTCAATGCAGCAACCGAACAGGTCATGTTGTTACGCTTGATCTCCAGGCAGATTGGTCATATGATGAACCTACAACTAAATATCTAGAAGGTGAGATAAGCTCTTCATTACTTGGATTGCAATATTTGACTTACCTGGACTTGAGTTTCAATAACTTTTCCGAGAAACCTTTCCCAAACTTTTCCGAGAAACCTTTCAATAACATCTCAATCTTTCATATACCCAAATAGTCGGAACCATTCCACAACAGTTAGAAAATCTCTCGGGATTGATTTCTCTTGATCTCAGTTGGAATTATGATATGACGGAGGCACATAATCTTGATTGGTTAATTCATCTTCCATCCTTAACACACTTGGACCTAAACGGTGTTAACCTCAGCCAGGTAGTCAATTGGCCCAATAAGGTTATGATGCTCCCTTCTTTGATACACTTGAGCCTGAGTGCTTGTAGTCTGATCTCCGCAACGACTCCTCAGTTGCTTTCCATCAATACTAATTTCTCATCACAACTTCTATTTCTAGATCTTTCCCAGAATTATCTCACCTGCTCAGTATTTCATTGGTTGTTCAACGCCACTACAAGCCTTATTGATATGGACCTTAGTGTTAACAGGTTACAATGCTCCATTCCGAATGCCTTTGGGACCATAAGTCATCTTCGAACACTAAATCTTACTGTAAATCAACTTGTTGGTGACATTCCAAAATCTTTTTGGAATTTATGTGCCTTAGAGTCATTGACTCTTTCGGATAACAATCTTAGTGGAAGTCTTTACGAATTTATGAGTAATGTGTCAAGTTGCTTGGTGGACTCCTTGCAGAAGTTTCAAATAAGCAACAATAGATTCATGGGTCCATTGCCCGAGAGCATTGGAAACCTATCCAATCTTCAGACGTTGGATGTTGCTCAGAATTCCCTTGCAGGGGTGATCACTGAAACCCATTTTTCAAATCTCATCAAACTGAAAGAGTTATATTTAGAGTTAAATTCTTTGATTTTGAGATTCAGCTACGAATGGCTTCCACCATTCCAATTGGATATTATTTATTTGAGATCTTGCAGATTGGGATCAGCTTTCCCAAAGTGGCTTCAAAGTCAAAAGAATTATATAGTCCTTGATATTTCTGATGCTGGAATTTCTGACATTATCCCTGCTTGGTTTTGGGACTTCCCTCCCATGTTATCCAATTTATATATGTCTAACAATCAGTTGCATGGAAACTTGCCAGACTTGTCTTCATCGAGACTTGGTGAGTTTGCTATTATAGATTTAAGTGCCAACCGTTTTGACGGTTCAATACCACATTTTCCATCAAATGTGTCATCACTAGACCTATCAAATAAGAGGTTTTCTGGGCCAGTTTCCTTCCTATGTAAACTCAATACTCCAATGTTATTGGATTCTTTAAACCTCTCAAACAATACATTGTCTGGAGAGCTTCCAGATTGTTGGACGTATATTCGTGACTTGGTTGTTCTTAATTTGGCCAAAAACAATTTCTATGGAAAAATACCAGACTCAATGGGCTCCCTAGTCTCGATTCAATTTTTGCATTTAAGCAACAATGGATTTGTCGGAAAGATGCCGATGTCCCTTCAGAATTGTAGCGATTTGATAACCATTGACTTGGGAGCAAATAACTTGTCCGGAATGATACCTCCATGGATTGGTAATAGTCTGCCAAATTTGGTTATTCTTAACCTACGTTCTAATCAGCTTTATGGAAGGTTGCCTTTAAACTTATGTCGTCTATCACATATTCAAATCTTGGATCTTTCTTTGAACAAGATCGAGGGAACTATTCCAGAATGTATCTACAATTTGACCGCAATGTCTCGTACAATGGATACAAATTCAAGTGCCATAAACATATATGCTGAAAATATTTCAAGAGGATCTTATACAGACCATGCATCCTTGGTATGGAAAGGAAGAGAGTTTGTGTTCAAAAATTCCTTAAGACTTGTGAAGATGATTGATCTTTCAAATAACAAATTACATGGAGAGATTCCAGAAGGAATTACTAATCTTATAGAACTAGTTGCCTTGAATTTATCGAAGATCGGTTTATTGAGAAAGTTGCAGTCTCTTGATTTATCTAGAAACCAACTTTATGGTGAAATCCCAATGAGCATTTCCAACTTAAATGTTCTTAGTCAGTTGGACTTGTCCGCCAACAACTTATCAGGCAAAATCCCAATAGGAAGTCAAATACAGAGCCTCGATGCTTCTGCATTTTTGGGAAATCCTAAACTATGTGGCTCTCCACTTCCAAACAAGTGTCTAGAAGATCTTCATCCAAATTACATTAACACTCAGGGCCACAAGAAGGAAAATGATGATGATAATGGATTTATAACTAAAGGATTTTATGTTGCTGCAACTCTCGGATTCATTGTTGGATTTTGGGGGGTGTGTTGCATTCCAAACATACGGTATATATATAATGAAATGTCTCACTTCCAATTCTGGCAGCAGCTTTACGTATGCACACTTTGCAAAGTTAAATTTTAAGGTAAAATTCCTCTCCCTGTATTTTATATTTATATTCATAAATTAGTGATATCCTTAATTAGCCTTACATAGTATGAATATATATGTATATATATATATAATATCACACACACACACGCACGCTATGTTCGCATATAGTATGAAAATATATTTATTAGCATGACTTTATACTTAAATTCTTCAACTTTCATCTCTTGAATTATATTTTAAAAATCTCATCAGCCTTAGATTATACAGGAAATATTAGTTTTTACATATTCTCATGTTGAATCTAGCTTTAGGTGAGGTTTGGATAAAATATTGTTAGAATATTATTTTTTAATATTATTATTGTTTTGAAATTTGAAAAAGTTGAATTGTTTATTATATTTTATGGGAATTTGAAAAGTTGTAATTATTAAATGAGATGAGATGAGATCAACTCTGAATCCAAATGAAGCTTAGTAAACCGCTTCATGAGGTACATAATAGATTTAATGGTTCATCTCTTATACAGAATTATTTTAGTCCCTTTTTTTTATTTGTCCCTTTTGTTCAAAATGGATATGTTTTCTAACAAGCATGGATGCTTACGATGAACTGATTTTAATTTGTACTTTAATTTTTTAATTTCCTTTTTAATATTAATGTTGTTTTACTATTCCAAACTAATATTTTTTCATTTACCAGTGATCCAGCTAGCAGGAGACATCTACATCAGTTCAATAAGCTAGTCATGATACTATAGTACATTAAGACTTTGTGTTTACTTTTAGTGGATTAGTTGTACTTTTTTTATAGTGAATTTTTCAGTGGATGTAATTTTAAATTTAGACTCCAAGATAGCCACTTTTTATAGCTTCGTTTGTTGCCAAACCCATCTCAACTCATCATTACAATTTTTTCAAATTCCAATACAAAATATAATAAATGATTCAACTTTTTCAAATCATAAAATAATAATAATATTAAAAAATAATATTCTAACAATATTTTATCATCTCAACTCAACTCACTTCAACATCCAAACGAGATGGATTTGAGAAATTAACGGAAGAGTGGCCTCATTAAAAAAAAGAAAAAAAAAAAAAAAAGGAATGACCTTGTGGCAATTATGTTGAGGTAATACCCATACGTAAAATGGTCCTTTCATCCCGATTCTTTAACTTTTAACAAAAATTATTTATTTGTCACGCTGTTACCGGTTAGAGATAAATAGGTGTCAATTACAATATACCGTAAGCGCGCATGTCAAAACTTAGAAAATGTCCAGTAGCAAAAATTGAAGAGATTAATTAGAGAAAATAATATAGGATGTTATAAAGATTATGATAAAATGACTAAAACTTAAAAATAGATAGTACTTAAAAAGTAGTAATTAAAAGAAATTAAAAATTAAACTTAAAGAATGAAAAAAAAATATTAATAACCTAATTTTTTTTACAAATAATTAATTAAAATGTGACATGCAATTAATGTACGTAGTTATTTTTTTTCAAGAAAATGTGATTGCTGCTAGGGTTGCCAACTTGGCAGATAAAATCAATTTCTCTAATGAGTATTGTTACATCCACAAAGTAATAACACAAAAGCAATTCCACAAACTGACGTAGTTTCATCTAATTCGTTATATCTTATTTATAATAAAAATAACTTTATAATCTGACGAACCACATCAAGCTATATAAGTTTGTGAAAATTGTTTTGTGTAATCCCTTTGTGGTTAGAGTATTTCTCTTTGGATAGCCAATTTTTATCGCCTTGCTAATTAAGGTTGTCATCATCTCTCAGCATGCAATCTAGTCCCAAGAAGACAATTGTGGCTCCCTCGACCCCCACTTGGGTTCTGATAGGAGTCACGATGCAAGGATGTTGGCCACTTGGGTCAAACACCCCTTGCATAACGTGATAACAGTGAGTGCTCGCATACTTGATAAATGTGTACAGTTAATTCGCAGCAGTAAAAAATAAAAGGGGCAATATGAACTTCTAAAAGTACCAGAAATTCAAATTACAACTCCAGAAATATAATACATAACTTTATTACAGTCATCCAACAAATATAAAAGAAAAGAAACATCACAGCAACAACATAAGGGTGAAGTCCCTAGGTCTTCACTCCTTAGGCTGAGCCGATCGTCCAAGCTCATAATTGTTTTCTGCATCAAAGTCTACGATTTTGTGGAATGGAATCGCAGATGGGGGCACCACAGTGAGATTTCACAATCTCAACAAGTAAAACCAATAGAATGACACCCAAAAATACAAACACAGAAAAATATACACATTTCACAATAAAAGGAAAAATCAAGATCTTTTAGCATTACCAAATTTGTACCAGACCAATTTCCTTCTCAATGATCCTAGAAAACCACACACTTAGAAATCCACATATCTATTTGTAAAGCATCCATTTAATAATAACATGAATCATGGTCTCCCCCAGAGACCATTCGCATACTCAGGCTCCATTCGCCACACCACGGATAATGATTGTGCGTGTGACTTCGTAGTGAGCGATGCCCAACCTCCTCCTCTCAGTCAACCTTCCCTCTAGTCTGTTCATGTCTTCTCTGTCAATAGATCGACGGCTCTCCATATATCACGCCAGCTGTGCAGGTGGGCACTTGAGGACTGGACACTACTCAAGGGGTCCTCAGATCGACAAGTCTCATCCCCTGCAGCACCATCCCTCCTGCAGTTCATGTACAGGGGAGCCTCCTAGTGGGGCTCGGTTAGTGGCTTTCTGCTCCGGGCCGAGCTTGATAAGGCCTCTTAGGCTTTGAGGGGAGAATCCCCTTACACCTTGAACTATCACCACTTTTTTTTTTTTAGAAGAGGACGATATCCCAATTTTATTGATAGCCTTCACTTCTGCCTAAGGAAAACCGTGGTTACAACCAGACGCCTAGGGGTTATAGATAAGCATAAAGACCAAAACCCAGGTATCAAAAATCAAAAGAGCCAACCATAAACTAAGAAATCCAAAAGACAATTGCCAACCAAATCAACCCTAAGAAACCAACTTGTAAGAAATCACACATGTAAGAAAAAAAACCAAGAGACAATGAGCAAAAATCACGTACCTCACTTTGATAACCTCAAATAAGGAAACCCAATTTTGTCCATGCAAAAAAGGCCTCTTAATTGACTAGATACAATATCCCTATCATCAATCCATTCTGTATTTAAACCCCCAGCACCCTGCTTAACAAGAAAATCAGCCACAACATTACCTTCGCGATAGATATGAGTAATTTTATAGTCCATACAAAGAAGGCAAGCTTGGATCTCATCCCAAAAATCCTCAAGATACCAAATATTACAAATACCCCTAGTAACCAAGTTGACTAGCAGTTGAGAGTCTGTCTTAATATGAACTTGATAAAAGCCAGGCCGATAGCACCTCCTAACTCGATAATAATTTCGGATAAATTATTATAGCCCTGGCTTAAGAACATAGAGTAAGCAAGAAGCAGCTTACCACTAGTATCTCGAAATAACACCCTAGGCACCAGCCGGGCCTGGATTACCCAAACTACTACCATCAATATTAACCTTCACCCAATCCTGTTGAGGCTGAATCCACTTCACCAGAGTAACCTTTTTAGCTTTAGGAGTTAAAATCGGAATATCCAACCTCTTTAAAATACCAACATCCTGCTTAGAGAGCCTCAACGATCTCATAGACACTTGCATAACACGACTGATCCAGAATTTAATAACATGCCAAACCGATTCAACCGTATCAACCTTACCCTCATACCGGGCTTTGCAGCGCCTTTCCCATAGCTTCCAAGAAACAATAGAAGGAAGTAGACCAAAGACAGTCCGAGTGTGAGAGGAATGCCCAGCACGACGAAACCAGAAATTAACTTGCTCCTGTCGGGTGCAGAAAAGACCCATATGCACACCTAAATGAATCGCTGCCAAACGCCATATTCGTCTAGCAAAATAACCATACAAAGAATGTGATTAAGATCCTCAAGATGACCTACAACGCAACAACCACATTTAAAGACCATAAGAATGCCAACCATTTTAATATTCTCATCCACACTTAGACAGTTATTGGTAGCTTTCCACATCATAATAGAGATTTGCTTAGGAAGGTTAGCATGTCAAATCCATTGAGCCCAAGGTAAAGGGGGCGTCGGAACCCTGATACATTTCCAATCACTTTTGGTATTTAAATTACGATAATTTTCACTATCACCACTTTTATAATCGAAATATCAAGCTATCAAAGTTGTCATCTTGCCTCCCAATTTGAAAAATAAGTTGCAAACTATACCCAGTACTTGTTAAGATCTGATAGTTCAATAGACCAAAAAATAAAATAATAAAGGGACGTGGCATAATCGATCTTAACCATGGAATCTTAAAAGGTGGATTAAATTGCAAGGGAAGTGGTAGTATGAAGATGTAAAAATAATAATTTGACAGATTAAGCTTCGAATTTGGATAGTAAGTTGATATGAGATGAGTTGAGATGTTTATGAATATTGTAATAAAAATAATAAAAACATTATAAAATTAAAATATTGTAATAATATAATTTTCATTTTAAGATTTGAAAGAGTTGAGCTGTTTTTTGTATTTTGTTTGGAAGTTGTAATAATTAGGTAATGATTAGATGAAAAAGTTAAAGATTTGAAATTGAAAATTGTTTATGTTTGTAGTATTTGGATATTACCTTCCTTGGTACTACAATAATTTCATTTCAAGTTTAATATAGTCTTTACCATTTGATAGTTGGATGGTTATATTGTTTAATCAAATATACTTTGATGGTCATATTGCAAACTGCATACCACTATGGTTACTGGCTTGTTTGCTTAACAAATTTTCAAATAAATAAATGAATAACTTCAATCCAAAAATCTCGCATTAAAAAAAAACATTATTTAATTTTGTTTTCCAATTGATATGGAACCATTATAAAGGGCAAGAATTTCAAATTTCTATTACAATTTTTTGTCCTAACATGGAATCATTATAAAGACTAAGAATAAGGACTCCCTTAGCATTTATGAAACTGCATCTGGATAGGTACTGAATAAGGAAAAATCATTTATCCTTTTCAGTAAAAATACCCCGCTGGAGAACCAAAGAACAATCTTGAGCATTGCTGGGGTCAAATCCTCAGGTTCTCTGGAAAAATATTTAGGACTCCCGTCCATGGTTGGTAGAGCTAAAACTGCAGCGTTTCACAGCCTTATTGATAGGACTTGGGCAAAGATCACAAACTGGAAGACTTCATGCCTCTCAGCAGTAGGTAAAGAGATCCTACTCAAGGCAGTTTTACAAGCTATTCCCACTTATACCATGGAGATCTTTCTACTTCCCCAATCCATCACAAAAAGACTAGATCAACTGATGAGGAAATTTTGGTGGGGATTCAATGAGAGTCACTGCAAAACTCAATGGCTTAAATGGGATACCTGAACAAAAGGAAAGACCAAGGTGGTTTGGGGTTCAGAAAGTTTAGCAACTTCAACCTTGCCCTTTTAGCAAAGCAAGGGTGGAACATTCTCAGTAAACCAGATTCCCTCTCTGCTCAAATTCTCAAACAGAAGTATTTCCCTTCATCAAATTTTATAGATGCAAAGGCAGGCAATCGACCATCCCTGGTGTGGAGAAGCTTGTTGGCAGGATTGAGTTTGCTTAAAAAGGGCCTCTTATGGAAAATTGGGAATGGAAAGAAAGTGAAGATTTGGGAGGATAAATGGTTACCTAAGCCTTATTCACTGAATCCAACTAACAGAAGCACAAATGACTCTGGTGTGGAATGGGTGGCTGACTTTATGGTTCCTGGTCAAAAGAGGTGGGATGAGACTGTGCTCAACAACTTATTTCCGCAACAAGAGGTGGAAGTCATCAAAACCATCCCCATCAGTCTAGGTAATAGAGAAGATAGATTAACTTGGGAATGGACAACCAATGGTATTTTCTCTGTCAAAAGCGCCTATCATCTGCACAGGGAATTTCTGGCAAGCCAAGAAGCAGGATCTTCAAATCTCCAAACACAAAGCAGCACCTGGAAGTCCTTGTGGAAATTGCAGGTGCCCAATGCAGTGAGAATGTTCCTATGGAGGGCATGCAGTGACGCTATCCCTACCTTCTCAAACTTGCAACAGAGAAAATTAAAAGAGGACAACCTATGCCCAATCTGTCAGCTTGAAGGGGAGTCTACTGGTCATGTGTTATGGGGATGTGGTGCTGCCCAAGATGTATGGGGTCAAGCTAGTACTAAGATTATGAAGATGTCCATGCAGCATGATTTGTTTCGAGACGTATGGGACCAGTTAACTGCAAGACTACCAGAAGACGAACTCGAGTTGGCAGGAGCAATAGCAAGGCTCTTATGGCACAAAAGAAATGAAGTAGTGCATGGAAAGGAGCTTAGACATCCTAACTCTATCATCCTAAAGGCCAAGGAGGATTTAAGGCTATTTCGACTCTCTAAGACCCATGTAAGAGACCCTACTACTGCAACTTGTCATGAAGGTGTGCAGACATGGAAAAAACCTCCAGAAGGGATGTACAAACTGAACTGGGATGCTGTATTAAATACTTCATCGGGAGTAATTGGTATAGGAGCCATTCTCAGAGATTGCCATGGTATGCTACTGGGAACAATTAGAGCAAGAAGACTACTAAGTTTGTCTCCTTTTGTAGCTGAAGCCTATGCCATGTTGATGGCTATCCTGTTCTGCATGGAATTAGGAGTAAATAATCTAATACTTGAAGGGGACTCATTGCAGGTGGTACAACAGATGAAAAACTCAATTTTGGATTGGAGCCAAGGAGGTCTAATCATTGAAGATGCCAAATCTTTCCTGAAGTCTTTTCCTAGATGGAGTATTGGACACATAAGGAGGGAGGCTAATATGGCTGCTCACTTGCTAGCCAAGGATGCTCCTAATCATGTAGAAGACTCATACTCTCTAGAGTCTTTTCCTAACTGTATTACGCATATTGTTTGTAAGGAAGCTATGTAAACTGCTTTGTTGATGGAATATAAATGATATTCGAATTCAAAGAAAAAAAGAATAAGAATTTATTTTTCCCAAACTGTGTGGAATACCATATACCACATATACTCACCATTTAAAAGCAACTTTAATATATTAACCACTTAAATGACAGCCACTTAAAATAAACTATATAGCATGCATGATTGAGAATGATAAAATATCAAATCAAAAGCAACATTTCTCTAATTGTGTACCATTGTAGGATCAAAGATTGTGGTGGCCTCAAGATGATTCATTAAACGAGACCAGTATTCAGCATGGACATAATCCTTTTTTCTTACGTTCTAGGCCCAAGGGCCAAGCCCTAGGCTCATTATATCATGGACAATAATAGCCTTCCAATTAGTTTACAATCAGTATACAATTAAGGTAATAAATTATATTTTATAAAATTTTTCATATCACTTATTTATTTTTTATATTTTGTAATTTGTCATTATCAACGAGTTGGAAGCTTATCATTATTCAAATAAATAACTATATAAAAATTCAAGACAGATGATACATATTTGTCTAACATTATTATTCTTCCTTACTTTTGGTTGGCCAAAATGTGCATTTTTCCTTCCATTGATTGTCTTTCAAGAAGGGTTCCCCACAATAATTTTCAAAGTAAAGTGTCTCAACTAATTCCGTTGACCAAAAGGTTTTTTTTCTATCTTTCTATTGATTGTCATTCGAGAAGGTATCCCAACATAAATTTCCTAATAACTCAAGTATTTCCAAATAATTTTGGTTCCCTTTGCCTGTAGATAGATAGGTTTGAAATTGCGCTAAAAAAAATAAAAAAATAAAAAAAAAAGAGAAGAAGAAGAAGAAGAAGAAGAAGATAGGTTTGAAATTGAATGTAATACTTGCAAGTTGCAGCCAATATATATTAGAAGAGGCCGAATGTATGCTTATTAGGCCCAGTTTAATAGGAGAGGCCTCGTCAATAGAAAGAAAGAGAAGTTAAGGAGGAAAAAAAGGGAACGGAAAAGTGGAGAGGGAAAAATGGTATCAGAAAAAAATAGATGATGTCATTGATGTGATATAAGTAGGGCGGACCTAGGGTTGTAAATGAACCAGTCTACTCGATAGCCCGCTCGGTACTCGCTCGGTTAAATTCGAATCGAACTCGACTCGTGAAAAAAAAAGCTCGTTCGTGAAAGCAGATACCCGCTCGATTAGTAAATGACACATACCCGACAAAACTCGACTC